>JBAMYA010043220.1:0-13624 GCA_037176975.1 Arrhamphus sclerolepis
ATGTATGTATATATATGTGTGTGTGTGTGTGTGTGTGTGTATGTATATATACATATATATGTATATATATACACACACATACATATATATTGGGGTGCAACGATACACAAAATTCACGGTTCGGTTTAATACATTAGTGTCACGGCTCAATATTTTTTGATACAAAAAAAAGAACTTTCCATGCCTTTTTTACTTGCAATTTATTGAAATTAATTGCAAACATTTGTTTAAACTCAAAATTACAGTTTTTAAATTAAACACTTCTGAAACAGCAAATAATAAATAAAATAAAATAAATATATCTGATGTAGAAATCACCCATATTCTGTGGAAAACATCAGGGTTCTGATTGTACAGGTGTTCTAATAACCATTAATTAACGTTACAACAGTTAACTATCTTAGATCAGACAGCAAGATGCTGTTAACTCATCAGAAACACATCATGACACCAAAGCATCTGTCAACAGACTCTTATTTCAGTGGTTGTAAAATGAATGGAAACATTCAGATAAATGTAAACGATACAAAGTAGCGGTAATATGCAGACAGAATATTTATGTGTTGCCTAGCAACAGCCTTGCAGTTGCATTTGTGTTGGTGGAGCTAAATACATGATTAAATAAACAAAAAGAAATCATAATCTCTTGTCACTTATTACTGTTAACTAATAAAATGCGCTTGTAGAACTTTTGTATAATAGCAGTATCACACTCGAGGTCGTGCTGTTGTGCTGAATATCAGCGCTGGTGTGATTATCTGTGGCCTCGTACCTACGACCGAATCATACCAGTGCTGAACAGCACAACCTCGACTGTGATATCGCTTAAATGTCGGCGCAAAGATGTGCTTCTCAGCTTTCAGAATCTGTTGGAATTATGTTGATAGTGCAAACAGTTGAAGACTTGCAGTAAAATAGAAAAATGCATTTCTTCCTGTTGTCAGCAACAGAAAAATCCAGAAATAGCTTGTCTCACTGTGGGAGGCGCTCAGTGAATTTGTGCTCGACAATGCAGCCTAGGCAGAGTAGTCGAGCGCAGATCCACTGAGCTTTTCAACACAGAGTTCATTGTGAGAAGACAAGTTGATAAAATGAATTTAAAATTCAGTATCGTTTGATACATGTGCGTACAGAACCGAGAGCACTGTATGGAACGGTTCAATACAGATACATGTATTGTTGCCAGATGTTAGCTTCAGGTACATAAAGTTCATATATAACTGACCTGTATACAAACCTTGCGATTAATATTGAGCCACTTCTCAGTTTGGTAAGCAATCTAGGAAGTCAGGCTTTAAGAAAGTGTACTTGGTTTTGCAAAGCCAGATTCTGGTTAAGATCTGACCAACTGAAGAGCAGTTTAAAGGAACAAAGTTTTTAGTCTTTATTTATGGCAACTATTGCTGTCTGACACCTGGTTTGACTCTCACGACATGAGCACAGATGTCATCACATTCCCTTTTAGTCACAATTTAATTTCACATAAGAATGATAGATTAACTTACAAAAATAGGAGTTAAGTGAAACCAGATAAGTAAATGTTGCTCTTTGCCAGTGAAAAATAAGGCATGCTATTTATAATAAAACAGTTATGTTGAACTTTTGACAGTTAAGACAATAATTTAGGTGGCTTTCTACATGAATATGTGCCACAATTCACTTAGGATTAAGTATGCTAAGTTAAATCAGGTCTAGTGACATGAAGACATGCATAAATCAGTACTTCAAGTTGTTCTGCTTAATTTAACGGCATTACTTTATTTCAAACTTTCACTGCCATATTTTTCAAATACATTTCTTTTGTGTCTATCAAACATTCTTCAGAAGATTATCCCACACAGATATCAGGCTGCATGCCACATGTGAACAGTTCACCACCAGCCAGCATTGGTGGAGGAACAGGACAGTTTTATCTGAACTGAACAGGAAGTGAAGTCTGTTGAAACCAGTTGGGCAACATGTCCTGTATTCACTTTTTTTTGTACCCCATATATTGGCACTTTTGAGTGTTTATACATTCAGTCTTTTAACTCTTTCACAGTTGTCTTCACTTCCTCTTTAGTGCTGCTTATGTTTTCCTTTTCCTCTTTTTGTCAGTTTTCTTTTTTCTTTTGGGTTGCTACATGAACAGTAGCGCCTACACCTTTTTATATTAAACAGTTTATTCACCGGTGAGCCCTCAGTTCTTCAAACTACTTTACTCAGGGGCAAAAGGGTAATGCTTATAGGTTCTGTCCTCAAATACCTCATATTTATATTTTAAAAAAGGATGTTTACAATTATTATTCTCAACCTAATCTGTATTATACGTTGCTACACAAGGTCTACCTGTGTGAGAAAAAATCTCACGGCAGCCTACAGCACTTCTTTAAGGAGATAGTGTACAGCTCTGCTGTCAGATGGAGAAGATCTGCTGAAACCTGTTTGAAGAAAACAGTATTTCCTGTCTTGTGTTTTTCTCATTAGCACACCGCCACATGCAAACTTCAGTTATGACTGGTCTAAACTGGCAGATGACATTTTGTCTGTAGTAAAAAATAAATAAAGGATGTGAACACCCACTCATCCTTCCAGTCAACACATCACATCTTAAACCGCCTCCTTGCTAACTGTCAAAAGAGTCATTTTGGGATTCAATTTGCACAATAAGCTTGAACTCACACTGATAGTCTTTGCATTTGCATCAAATTAAGTAAGTAAGTGAGTTAATTTTATTTGTAGAGCACTTTTCATAGATAAAATCACAAAGTGCTTTACAACATCAATAAAAACAATAAAATACAGGGATAAACAGCATAAAACGTACACAGCAAGTAGCTTCACAGAGGCCCCTGAGAAGTCAACATCAATAAAAAGCCTGTCTAAAAAGATAAGTTTTAAGTTCTCTCTTAAAATCTTCAGTAGACTATACTTCGTAAGGTGACTGGGAGTGGACTCCAGAGGCGAGGAGCACTGGCGTGGAAGGAGCGATCACCACGTGTTTTAAAATTCGTGCGAGGGGCCATCAAGAGTTTTTGGTCTGATGACCTTAGGGAGCGTGACGGAGAGTAGGGTCTTAGTAGCTCAGCTATGTAAGAGGGGCCTTGATTATTAAGAGCTCTAAAAGTGAACACTAAATTCTTAAAATGAATCCTAAAAGCAACTGGTAACCAGTGTAAAGAATATAAAATCGGTGTGATATGTTCCCTTTTTCTTGAACCCGTAATGAGCCTTGCTTAAATGTTGCTTAAGACTTGACATCCATATGTTTGTGAATATGTGTTCTTGTAATATTTTATGGTTATACTGTATAATTTGCATTAAATTTTCTCTTTGTATCTTTTTCTTTTGATCAGTAATCTAAGACTTTGCAAAGCATGGCTTTGTTTTAGTGGACATCAATGTAGTCACTGTTTTCATTGAATCTTTGGCAAGAAAGTAAGAAACAATATTTCAAATAATTAAAAATAAATAAATAAATAAAACCTTTTATGAAATATATATGTAAATTCCTAACTGCTTCAGGTAGTTCTCTCTGCTGTTTCTCATTTGGCTGAATGCATAGATTTCAGGAAAATAAAAACAATGTTCAGGATTTATTGATTTATTTTCTGATGTTTTAAATGATAACAAAGGGAAATCCATAAAATAGGAAATGTTTGCAGTGAGTCCTGTTTGTGATTTTTTTTATCTTAACTGAATAAGGCAGAGCACAGGGAGAAAAGATCACACACTATACAAGTTACAAATCAAAAAGGGATGGTGTATGCTACAGCGATACCACCTGATCCCTCCATGGCCCCAGATAAAGTCATGACTCTTAAACTGGGTCCAGTGGGACACCGACTCAGCATGGGCCAACCTCTATGAATATGAATGATCCAGTCAGGCAGGGATCAAACACACAAGATCTGCACTCTGAAAGAACAGACTAATAATTGAAAGGGGATGTGGTAACCTGTGGTCCTCTTGTCTTCATCAAGGACAGAAGAAAAATGTTGATATTTATTATGCCATTATTATGGTTTGGTCTCATTCCCACTGAGATGGGAGCCTCTGATACTGTCAAGTCTAGACCAGTAATGAATAAAAGCTGAAGTCTGTGTGTTTCTCCACTGAGCTCACAGATCAAATCACAGCACAGTGGCGGAAACTAGATGGCAGAAATTAAATCAGCAATGACAAATATGATCAGCGAACACAGAGACAAGCTGTGCTTGAACAGGTTCTCAGTCATTCTCCCTCTCTGTATTTTCCTGCCAATGATTGCTCATTGACGTGCACATTTTTCTCCTTACAGCTGCCTTAACCTTTGTTGCAGTTGTTCATATCGGAGCATGGCCTCCATTCTGACTTTGTGAATGGGATAATCTCAGTGTGAAAGAAAGATTAGCTGGCCAAGCGCACCACTCTCCACTGATCCCAGCCCCAGGCACAACAGTGCAGCAAATGTGAGCGTAGAATTACTTTCCATGCTACTCTGGATGAAAGTTTGAGCCTTTAGGACCCAGACAAGAAAGAACTGCTGTAATAATAACTGATTGTTACGTTCACACATATACCTACACTGTTTGCCAGGGGCAACTTTTTGACTTCATCTGCTGTATGGATTTCATTCTGAAGATCATTCCTTGAAGACTTTCCAATATTTGGTACACTTAAGTTTGTGGGAACAAATAAATGAGGATTTATTTAAAAGTAATCTTGGAACAGAATACAAACAAAGACACTAAATGAAAAAGTGGATTCTTATTCATTGCAAAATTCCTTCAAAGGGCCAGATCTACTAAAGGTTTACATGTATTAAAACGAGTGCAAAGTCACTCTACACGCAAAAAAATAAAACAAAAAATTGTACAAACTTATTTACTAACCGTGGGCACAACGGATTGTGTGCAAAATAGCACTTCTAATCCAGTTAGTACATCCGCTGCAATGAATATGCAATTTGGGGCGCTCACGCACAATTCTGCATGTGTTGGGAGGAGAATAATTACATAATTAATTTAGCACCCACAAAGGAATTTATCAAACGTGAACACAATTTTGCTGATAGAAACTGCGTCAACATTTAACACGTTTCTAAAGGACGTGCAAATAGTCTGTACGTGTAATTGTGCACACATGGCTGTGGTTATTGACACAAGAAGGAGACATCAAACAAAGCAAGGAGATGCAGATAACACATTATTCAGCCTTGTATGAACATTTTTTTTGATGAACGAGGAAGCAGTCATTAAAACATACAACTGATCCAGCATTGTCATTTTGGAGCTGTTGGAGGAACTCAGAATGGATTTGGAGCCACAAGAAAGAGTTACAATGACAAAACTCCTTTCTAGTTTACACTTTGTTACATCTCCGACCAGCGTATGGTAGCTGTTACAGCTGGGATCTCCCAATCCCGTTTTTCAGATGTGCTGTCCAAGTCCCGAACGTCATGCGTCACACCAGGGTAATTAGATTTCTTTTTCTTTTTCTTTCTTTTTTTTCACAGTCATGGCATTTTTCAGAGTGATCAGAGCTTGAATGTGCAGCGCGTTTGTGATGCCAAAGGCATCATTACCAATGTTGTGGCAAAATATACCGGGTCAGTGCATGTTATTCTGAAAAACAGTTTTCTGTTTCCAAGTTGAGAGATTGGAGATGGCTGGTGGTAGGTGGTCAATTTGAAATCCTTTGTGAAATAATCTATTACATTAGAAAAAAGAGCATGTGTCATGTTCATTCATGTTTTCTGAGAAAAATTAAAACACATGAAAACTACATATGCCGGAGAGATAAGATACAATGAGGTCTGCACAAGGAATATTGAGGAGCGTGCCGTTGGAGTCCTGAAGAGCAGGTTCTGTTGTTTGGATCGTACTGAAAACCCTCATTTAAATAAGGCGTTTCCAACACGTTTGCACCTGCCACCATTTACTCAATCACTCTTAGTAAATGACACGCAAACTGTGGTTCCACCTGTCGCACAAAATTCTGGATTGTGCATGCAAATTACTACACGCAAACTGGGATGTTGATAAATCTGGCCCAAAGTGTACATATGTAAATTAGCATTTTGGGAATCTGAATGGAATTTTTTGTAAATTTCATAAGAAAGTGACAAAATTTTGTGACGTGTTTAAACATATCAATTTTTTTTTTCCGTGAAACCTTTGTACTTTTTTTGTAACTGGCTGTCTCAAAGCAGTTTTGGATAGGCAGAGATCAGAAGAGAAGTTTGGCAGGAGGAAATACCACTATCACCAGTCAAGGGTTTCACACCTCCTGCGATGAACTTGAACAAGGTATGGTAGCGTAGCACTCGAGACGTAACTAAAACAATTCATACAATTTCATGTTAAAAGTGCAATCACATTTTGGAGAGATGAACACAAAAAAGCACAAAGCTTCCACACAAACAGATTGTATAACCAAAAGCCTTTGTGCCCCCTTTGCTACCATTGATGGACATTTATTGCTGGATGGCTGCATAGCTTATTAGGCAACCAGCAGGACAGAAGCCAGATCTGGCTTACAGAGCCGTCCCCACTGCCTGCTGAAGGACTCAGAACTGTACGCCACTGTTGCTGCGTGGTAGATGCCCCACTGGGAAAACCTTGTCTGACTGCGCTGGGGATGGCCAGCATGAATATTTATTTGCTTTAAGTGGTTAACTCTTTGTATATTTTGGAGAGAAATACACGAGGAAAGAATGCTTTGTGTCCTTCTGCTGGGTTAGTGTACCAGAGGTCACCAAGTTCTAATTTAACTGGAACACTGAAAGGCAATGCTGTTATAATGTTGCTGAGCTTTTGATGTGCAGTCATAAGCATGCAGTCCTTTATCTGCTGGAGGGCTTTAACAGACCAGTGTCTGCAGACCCTCTGAAGAAGCATATTTGCTTTGTCATGAAATGGTTGCTCAGCTTGTTTCCACTCATTGGATCTAATGATGCTTCCTGATAAAGAGGACATGATTGAGCTCAATGTCACCCACTGTGGTACAGCCCATTTAAGAGTTAGCACTCTGTATGCATAATCAATGAGCAACTGCTTAATAAACATGAAGGGGTGTATATAGTGGAGCTCTGACAGCCTCCAAATGCTCAGCTGTCGGCTGGAGAGCGACACAAGGAGGGAGGGAGTGTGTGTGAGGCAATGAGGAAGGAGGGGAGGAGGCAGAATACGAAAGCTGAGTGCAGTGATACAGGCACAAGCTGGGGGATGTCAGTCCTGTCAGCTAAAGTTGTTGTGCAGCTGTAGAAAAAACACCAGAGGCAAAGAAAGTCGGTTGAGGGACGAGCAAGTTAGTGTATCTGCTGCTGCTTGTTCCTGCCGGTGGCTGGAGGGGGAGCTGGACACTGTGATATCCTCCACCATGGGATGCAGCCTCTGTACTCTGCAAAAGCCTGAGGAGCGATATAAACTACTCTATGAAGTCTGCCAGGTACTGTGACCAAGCTTCTTTAAGCCTCAAGAAGACTGTTTTGGTTTATATTTGGGTTGTTTTTGTCCCAGTCCATTTAGTGAGTTCATGTCTCTGGGGATCTGAGTGACTGTAGAGGAAAGTGGTGTGGAGTCGCTCTGGCAGCTGAACGGCCTGAACTCTGGCCACAGGGGTCAGTGAGAGGTGGCACGCTGTGCTTTAAGGAGGGGGTGATGAAGAGGTGACAGCTCTCTCAATGTGTCTGCTAGTGTGTGTCGATTACAGCCCACCTCCTTATTGTCAACTGAATGCTGACTCAGAGGTTTCCGAGCCTTAACCCCTGCTTGACTTCAGCCAAAGTTTATATTTAACATGTGAGTGCTCGATTTGCTCATTTTCTTTCCATCAAAGAAAGCAGAGCAGGCATCTTACAGATGCCTCGTTAACATGCATGGAGAGCATGTGAATGATGCACAAGACTCCAGAACATTCTTCTTAAGCAGTGGATGAACACAATCCTTGTTATTTTCAATGGTTCAGCTGATTTTTTTCTGCCTCCATCTTCTCACAAATGTGAAGATATGCTGCTTTTGTTGTCCTTTATACTTATTTGAGTTGTTGGCTGCTGGTCTGATAAAACAAGCATTGGACTTTGAGAGAGATAAGAAAAACTTTGCAAGGAAAATATGCTGTCTTTCCTTTTTTTGTCCTCATGACAGTGTGCAGGAACCCATCTTCCCTATATTTGCTCTCAAAATGACAATGTTTTACAGTGAAAGCACATTAAGAAATCATCACTGGGTGACTCAAGTAGTCCTCGAGCTATTGATTAAACATTTGCTGTGTGACTGGCATGTGCCTGACCAGAAGGAAAACCTCCAGCATGTCATCATCTTCTGTTCTTTCCCAGCGGTGTCAGCTTTAATTGGGACAAGACACTCAGAGTGCTGGTTTATTCATGTGAAAGTGTTTGGATTAAGTTGTCAATCTTTTATAATGAGTGAAAGCAGTGACCCATCTGACAGCAGAAAAAGCACGACTTGTAAGAGGAGGTGTTGTACCTCTTTTTGTTTTCTGTAACATCTTTAAAGTGGACCTCAGCCAAGTGTTAATCTCCTGTCATGGCAAAATTACACCTTTGTTTGTTACACGGTGAGTAACCAGTGGCTGGTTTGAATAAATATAATAAGCAAATTCACACATTGTTCTCCCCTTTAAAAAAAGATAACAAGTAGATGTGTCCAAATAGTTTTGATTTGCTGAGGTTTGTTCTGTTGTTTCAAAAGAAAAAAATACAAAATTAAAAGTTTGGATTTCTCAGTGGCAGTGAAAGTTGGCTGGTGGTGTTGTAATGGTTCATGGCTGCTAAAACCAGGGTCAGAAATCTCATCTCCTCTACGCCCATAAGTGACCACAAAGAAGAGCCAACATTTGCTGCGTGTTAAAGGCCTGTCAGGTCTTTTGTTCTGCGCTCTCCGGTCACTCTCTTTGATCTTGCCTGTCGTATTAACTGGATTTGCAGCTACTTTGCTGTTTTCCTTAATGGACTCCCCTCTTTCTGCAAGCAGCAGAGAAAGTCAGTGTCCAGCATTTAGCTACAGATTACTAAGAGCCGCCTCACTGGATAACACATAACTGTTCTTGTTTCAGGTCACCTTGTTGTGTAATTTACTACTTTCTTATTGGCTGCTCCATATTTGTGGTCGTCACAGAAGTATGTTCCGCATGATTAGTTTGGCAAAAGTTTTACACTAGATGCATTTCCTGACGCAACCAGGATCCAAACCCGTTTGCGTAAGCACTACCACTAAGCCTCCGCAGAGGCCTGTCAGTGTGTATCTACCGTTGCACTGAAATGTGAGTAATTCAGACAGAAGAGTTTCAGGTGTTGATTCATCTCAATCTGAAGACAGTTTTTCTCCACTTTTACTCTATTTTAAATTAGTTTTGGCTGAGAGAAGATAAGAGCATTTCATGTCCACGCATAACTTCAGCTTTGCATCATTGAGCTTTGTCTTTAGTGTTCTTAGGAGAGTTCTTGAGTTCTTCTCTTGGCAGGGTTCCCGCACATCCTGGAAAACCTAGAAAATGACTGACCAGTTTTATAGTCCTGGAATACATGGAAAACGAGAAAAAAAAGGTCAAATGTCCTGGAAACGGTTAAGTTCTCCTGGAAAATTATCTTCCTCTGCCTTGTGAGCAAATTCAAACTGGTTAAAAGTTCTGCGAATGCATGTGTGTTGTCACCTGATCTTCATTAAGCTGAACATTAATTAACACTAACTAACATTTAGGCACAGCGCTTCTCTGCTTCTAGCTGGCGCACCACCCCACATGACGCTAACAGCCAATCAAATTTGCATTTCCACTTAGAGCAGCTCTCCAACCCAGTGCTTCCAGTTGGCTTTGTTTCTAGATTTAGAGACTTTTCAGACTCTGTTAAGGACTTAGTACCTAGAGACAAACCTAGCAACTGTAAGTTGAAAAGTGTCGCTAGTATTGGTCCACGAGTTTTGAGTTTTCGTCTCCCACGGCAACAGGCTCCTCCCTGTCCTCTGTTGGGTGACAGGTATAGAACAACTCCAGGTATTTACAGGTAACAGGTCATCTTAATGGGCCACATTTCACTCAGTATTTCACACTTATTTTATTGTCTGACAACAGAAACAGAAAATAAGTTAATGAAAACAACTTCAGGAATTCTGTTGTATTAAAATACTATGTATGTGCACAGATAGTTTTTCTTTTTTCTTTTTTTTTCTTTTTTTTTTGTTGGGGGGGTGGGGGGTGGGGGGGTAGAGAGATTAACAGCTATTCATGAAGACTTAAACTCGTTAATTTCCCATGAAAGTAGCTGTCACAGGGAAGAGGAGCACCCTGAAAATGAGAAAACTGTAACTATTACATGTTCATTTGAACCGCTGGTATTTCTGATTTCCACCGTTGTTAAGATTCAAGATGTTTATTGTCATGTACATGGTGAACAGAGGTTATACTGGACAATGGACTTTTTTGTGAGTTCACCTGACACCATGACATGGACAAAAAAAAATGCAGTAAATAGGTAAACAGGTTTTTTTTTAAGAGGGGTATTGTGCAATGATAGCTATAGTGCAAATATTGTCATTGGAAACAGAATTTGCAAATATTGCTAAATGATAATAATAATAATAACAACAATAATCATAATAATGATATATACATATGATGTGTGCCTGTTTTGTTGTATGGTGTATTAATAATAGCATCATAATATAATAATAATATATAATATGTATAACAATAATACATAAGAAAAGAATACTTCTGAAGAATGAAGGGGGCAGCGGCGGAGTGGATGACATGATAACTGGCCTCTTTGGTGGCTGAAAATGTCCTGGAAAAGTCCTTGAAAATAATTTCAGGCAAAGAGTGGGAACCCTGCTTGGGTTTGGATCTCCTAAACCCACGCAGGGACTCCCGCCTAGAAAATCATGCCTCTTTTTTTTTTTTTTTTTTAAAGGAGTATCGCCTCAGGACCTGAAGATCACCGTCCAATATTAATATTCAAACTTGTCCCTTGGGTGAGATTTCTTCAAACTGTTGAGATTATGAGCTGTAGGTGATGAAGTATTGAAAATCTTAAAATTATATCTTGAGATTATTTCACATTTTATGGATAGTTCTTCACAGATTACTGCAAGATGTTCCTGCAAGTGTTGCTTTTTAGTGCCACTTACTCTTCCAGCCGTGTGTTTACACATGTCCCAAAGTTCTTTGACGTGTGTTGCTGGCATTTTGCCATGTCATTTTTAAAATAATATGGTAAAATGTTTGATTTTTTTATGTTCTATTGTGAAGATAACGTGATTCTATTGATTGCAATGGTGCTTAGAAGAGGACGCAGATCATTGTATTCTGTTTTCATTTTCATTTTAAATAGCATTCAAACATTTTTGGAATTTGGGATGTAATTTTAGTGTGTTTTTAATGTAAAGTGTTTACAACAACACATGCTGAATGGACGATGAAGAATTGTAGAAGATGGAAATAGACCAGACTTAAATTTAAAAAAAAAAAAAGCATATAATGCTGAAAAATGTCTTTCAAAGGTTCAAAATTGACAAATAAATATCTAGCTTTTAGGCAGCCTATATGTTATGCATTATTAAAAGCACATGATGCCATGGTTTTTTGCTTTTTTGTTGTTGTTTTTCCAGACCAACTTTCTGCACCCACTAGCAGACTTACACAGATTGGGCCTCTGAACTCCAAGCCCATGTTGGGTCGCTCCCGCCCCACTTAGACACAGCTCACTTCAAAAAGAAACATCCTTCAATTGTTGAACGTGGAACGTGATTGACAGGGTGCAGAGGGAGGTTGGAAGCCAAATGTGGTGCTCACTGCAGCACACAGGAAATAGAGGTTTTAGGGTGCATGATGTAACAGCCCAAGAGTGTTTTGCAGATGTGATCAGGGGATGGGATGGGATCAAAAATACAGGACCTTTAAGTGTTCTTTCAGTGCAGTTTAACTTGTGAGTTTTCTAAAGTTTGTGCAAAATAAATTTATGATTGACACAAGAAACGTCTTTAATGCTAAAGTGAATGTGAAATAAAAGTTGTTAAACAGAAAAAGATTATGACCGTTCAAACATTTCTGGTTTCACAGAAAATAACCCCTTTGCTTCCATATTGACTCAGTGGATCAGTAGATGAATCTCTTACTGGATTCAGGGAAACTTCCCCAGAAGGACGAGCTAAAGAGATTTCAGTGTCATCTCTCTGAAAGGAAGTGTGCGGGATCAGTGGGATCAGCAGCTTTTTCTCCACTTTGTAGCCAAATCTTTATATTCTGTGTACAAACTTGGTCTGCTTATTTTCAGCAGCTACTGTATTGCTGAAAAGCTTCATTGTCTGCTGAAACCCACCAGCCATTAGAATTCATTCCCAGTGCTTTAGTGCTTGTTTAAGGCACTGATTTATAAATAATTCGCTTAAATGAATACGTTTGGCATTTTTACATCATGTTTCTTTGTGACAGTTAATGACAGTAGAAGGTAATGAGTTAAATGTGTGCAAACCCCCAACACTTATAATACAGGCATACAGGCCTCTAGATCAGGGATCCTGGCAGAGATCCCACCCTGCCTTTTTATTTCATCTCTCTGAGGACCTAATAATCCATGAACAGTTGAAATCTTTCCAGTTCATTAGACTGTTAAGCTGTGACTCCCATGTTGGAAGCATGAAAAATATGGTTATGCACGGTTTTATAAAAGTCAACAGACTGCACATCGTATTTCACCTGGAGGCATTTCAGCTGACTAGGCAGGATTAGAAGCATTCGCTTGACAGAATAGACTTCATTAGAGCTTTGGTGTCTGCATATGTTGCTATCTTGAGGGAGCCACATATTTTTATTGGTAACACTGAGTGCCAACAAAGCCATACTAGAGATCAAAAGCAGCAAAGGCAACCAACGGAGTGGATGTAGATAAATGTTTTCCCTTTTCATTATGATCATTAAAGGTGAGAGCTGCTGCAAGCTCAGAATATCCTTTTTAAAGTGACCCTTCTGACAGCAGAGGGTCCTTCAGATCTTTCTTCAAAGCTAAAGATAAGCACCGTGCCATGATGTAAGCTGAGTTTCTTCTGTCAAGGACTTTCAGGTAGAAACTTTGGAAACTCTGTTTGACAGTCAATGGTCACTTAATCTCTCTAGAAGCACCCTATAATGGCTGTGGCGCCTCTCTGCAGGTCTTGGAAGATCCAGAGCTTAATTAGAGCCCAAGTACAAGCTCGCTATTCACTCTCTGATCCATGCTGGACTGCTGTGGAGTATTGTTTGCCTGCTAAATCCTCTCTTAGTCCTCTACTGTAGCGCAGTTTTTCTCATCTTCTGTTCCCTCCAGAAAACAACATCTTAGACCAATAGTGATTGATCCGCAATTACAAATGAGTATTCTGGAACATTTCCCTACTGAAACTGTCAATTAGACTAATTAAGCCACATTTCCGATTGAAGACTGTAAATACATTTAGCTGAAGAAGTCCTGTTGTCGTAGCACCAGATGGTCTCAGCAAGGCATCTTCTGGGAAAACAGAAATATGAGATAGAAATATTTTCACAGGACAGTTCTTTATTCACTCAGCTGCTCCCCAGACTCACCACCAGTCAGTTAAAAAAGAAAAAAAAAGGGGGGGGGGGGGGGGGGAGTTTTAGAGTTTTTTTCCCCTGGGAGTTCACAGTGTGC
>JBAMYA010043221.1:0-13622 GCA_037176975.1 Arrhamphus sclerolepis
GTAACACAGGGGGTCACAGATGGCCACATATCTGTCAGCTGATATCAGCACCATGTTTCCTACAGAGGCAGACGTAACAATATAGGAGATGTAATTAAACAGTCCACACATAAAGCTCCCCAAAAGCCAGCAGCTTCCTGTCAGTACCGTTTGAATCGGCATCAGCAGGAGACCAACGAGGAAGTCTGAGACAGCCAGAGAAAGGAGGAAGAGGTTGGTGGGGGTGTGGAGCTGCCTGGAGAAAAAAAGTCAATCAAATGTCACTCAAGGTCAGAAAAACACAATTTTGCAATATCCTGACTGTATGCCTTAATGGTGAAATAATGTTTCATATGTATGACCATATACAATGATAATACAAATAAATTCAAAGATGTCAGAAAAACAGCTATCATTTGACTAAATGCAACAAATACAGTGTTTCTATGCCTGAAGTGGGAGATAGAGATGATGACCAGCAGGTTGAGAGTCACAGTGAGCAGAGAGATGCAGCTCAGCAGAATGTAAAGGGAAACATTCTCAGCGTAATGCTGCAGCGGTTTCCTGCAGGAGGTGTTGAGGAGCTGTGGAAAGCAGAGTTCAGCTCCATCCAGAATCTCCATCATCAGAGAGAGAAGCAGATGAGAAGCTGCTGAACTTCTCTTGGTTATAAAGCTGAGTCATTCTGTTCCACCCCCCTCCCCCCCTCCTCCACCACCACATGTAAGGAAAGAGCCTCTTGCATGATGAAAGACCCCACCCAGTGCACACACTGCTCGCTCTTCTACCCTCACAGAGGAACCACCAGACTACGTAACAGTAGTGCAATACTACTTAAACAATGTTAGGCATATTTATTATTAATCATTATTAGTTGTGATCTGCATATTTTGGCACATGTACATGTTGCACTTTAATATTTTTTTTTAGTTTTAATCGCTTGTATTCAGAATTACTTTTATATTTTATATATCTTATCTAAGCCTCCACAGGGGCCTTTCTGTGTGGAGTTTGCATGTTCTCCCCGTGCTTGCGTGGGTTCTCACCTGGTACTCCGGCTTCCTCCCACAGTCCAAAGACCTGCTCGTTAGGGTGATTGGTGTTCATTAATTGCCCCTAAGTGTGAGTGAGAGTGTGAATGGTTGTATGTCTTCATGTGGTCCTGTGATGGACTGGTGACCTGTCCAGGGTGGACCCCTGCCTTTCACCTGGAGAGAACTGGGATAGACTCCAGCAGACCCCGTGACCCTGCACAGGACATAGTGGGTATAGATGATGGATGGATGTCTTATCTAAAAGTGAATTGAACTTAATTGAATATTGGATTAACTATAAGAAACCTTATAGGACAAAATGCATCTTTAACTCTCACACACACCTCTGAAATCATGCATATACTACTATAGTCATTTGCACATACACACAAATCAACTCTCACATGCACACACAAGCAACATCTAGCATATAAACTGGTGAAAATTCATACATACATCCAAGACACCTTATATGCTTTTGAATCAGTAATAAAGACACTTTATGTGAGAGGTTTTACATGTGTATGTGTGAGCTAATCAATTACAATATGTGTATGTGTGTGTGAGCACATAGTCATATAAATGAGAGGTTTTACATGTGTATGTGTGAGTGCATAGTTGTATCAATGCAGCAGTGTGGCCTCTGCTTTGACAGAGCAAACGTCCGTAACGATACAGTGGATAGTGAGTGTTTTTCTTATTCTGAAAACCCAAAAAGGGGACACCCTACCTGGCCACATGGAGATACTGCAAACATACTCAAAGATAGTCAAAGATTCTCAAAGATGACAAAATAGCTTTATAAACCACACATTTATTTAAAATATCCCTTTTCTGTTTGAAATGAAAATTTTCTAATATGTAAACATAAATAATGCCTCATGACCGGTGACATATGATGAGGTTCATGGCTGGTGAGGCTCTGACTCCACCAGAATCAGATTCACAAACACAACAGAGAAGATTATTCACCATCTGATCAGCAGTAGTTAGCAGGTTATGTTTCATATGTGATGTCAGAATATTTTTTTAAAGATTTTCTGTGGCCTTTATTGGATATTGACAAAGCACAGCAAGGGCAAAAAAAGGGAAAGACATACAAAAGCATATTACAACACTGGGATTTGAACCCACAAGTGACCGAGCCTACCAACTAAACCACTAGACTACCCGACAACTGCTAATATAACATCCCAACATTTATCTAATGTTAAAAAAAATAAAAAAATAAAAATAAGTAAAACAAAACAAAGTATTAGCATAGCTTTGATTTTTCCGCGCTAACATCAGAATAACGCCAGTGCAGCTCATATGTGTCAGCTATGTACATGGTGCACTTAGACTCCCGCTTGTCCCGACTGGGACGATACGTGAGAAAGTCTTTTGCGTTTCATCTGTGAAGTTACACTTTTGCTTTGGTATTTTGTGTGCAACGCTGCTGCTCTGTCTGATCTGCTCCCTCTGTGTGTGTGTGTGTGTGTGTGTGTGTGTGATCGTCTCAGATCTGCCCACAAGGCAGCCTGTCTGGACTTACGTCACGCAACAAAGTACCGTAGTATTCTGTGCAAAGCACCAGGCAATTTAAGTCGACGCTTAATGGTCCTATGGAAAACAATGAAAACAGGACATTTTCACAAATTTATAAAAACCCACCCAGACAGGACATAAAAAGTGGACACGTCTGGGTAAAAGAGGACGTTTGGTCACCCTGTGCTGGAGCAGTTGGCGTTTCTGTATTAACCCCTGAACTTAGTCCTGTGGTGTGACATCAGCGCTGCTCATCATCAGCTACACAGGTGTCACACCACAGGTCACAATCGTTTGTAGAAAATCTTCACTTTAGCTTTTAATGTCAGCGATTCAAGCACAAATAATAAAACTGGTCTTGCCACATCTTTCTGCCAGCGCTACTAAACTTCGGCCAGCTGCTGCAGCATTAAATATAGACGCTAACTCACTTTCCACTGTATTGTTGCGGCGAGTTACGTAAGTACTCTGTCCAAGCAGAGGCCACACTACTGCTAGCGTCTGCCGATGTTAAAATAGTATTTAGAACAGCTGCTGTTTGACTGATTCTTTTTTTATTTACTTTCTTTTCTTTATTTACAGGTTCCACTCGTGCCTGAATCAGTTAGATGTTGCTCATGTGTGTATGTAATTTTATGTGTATGTGCCAGTGATTGTAATAGTACATGCATGATTTCAGAGGTGTATGTGAGAGTTAAAGATGCATTTTGCCTCATACAAAAAGGCTTGATCTGTCAGCAAATGTGACGGCCTCACATTTACTTCTGGAATCTGGTCTACTGAAGAGCTCAGGGTTGACTCAAAGACTACAAGGATCCCTGATCCTGTGGTTTTAAGACCATCCTGAATCATTAACCCTCACTTCTGTGCTTGACAGTAAGCATAAGAAAATTCTGCTGCAATGCTGGTCATAAAGACCAGCCAACTAGATTTTGGCACCAATTCTCCATATGTCATGGTTCCAGGAGTCTAGAAATCCTTCAGACTGTATTTTTTTGAAGCAGTTTATTTGTAAATGTGCTGTCATGGACTTTACTATACTTAGTGGGGCCTCAACACACTTCTGGGTTTTATGCAAACCTCTTGAGTATTGCATGGTCTGACCTTAGCGTAATTTATTTATTCTATAACATTCCCCTCTGAGAAGATTTGCAATTGCCTTATATATTTTCAACTTTCTTTCCAGACTAATCTGGAACAACCACCACTTCTTCAACACCGTTGCTTATGTCATACTCCTTCAGGGTATTAGGCTCCACAGATGAATGTTCTAGAACAGCAAGCCACCGAAACATCTGCTTACATCTGGATACCTGCTGACCATCAGTTCATCAAGGACTAAAGATTAGCAGGACCTGGCTGTACCATGCTCTCTTACAGTAAGTCTTAAAGCAGAGGTACTTAGGATTGCCCCCTTAACGACTCTTTTTGCAGTCTGCTCTATTAAATGAATAATGCCATGGTGAAACAGTTAGCTGTTGTTGTATGCCGATGCACTTGTTTACTAAAAAAAGCACACATTTTTGTTAATATGATTGCATGTTGTCACCTCCTCAGGACAAATTCTTCTTTTTGCAGAAATAAACTGTCCTTTAAGACATACATTTTTTAGTTTTATACACACCTGCTTAGGTGGACAGCAGACACTTAAGTTTTCAAATGCAAAGAAAAACAACTTCATTTAATTGTTACTTTTATTCAGTGGATTAAATGGATGGAAAATATTCTAGAATACCAACTGATTGTTAAGATCTGAATTTGGTTCAGTGTTTCTTTTTGGATCTGGATTTGGTTTAGTGTTTTTGTGGTTTCTTTTTACTGTTCTTTGGTCTCATCTAGTCTTGTTTTCTTGTATTTTTGTATTTTCCGTTGTCGCTAACTTTACTTCCTGAATGAAAATGACCTCCAGGCATCTGATTGGTCAGTTTTATTGCTTAATATAATTTTATCTGATGTATAAAAATAAATTCATCCCCTGTACAGTTGTCATGGATGTAAAATTAAACTATAGACCAAAACCAATTTTTGCACCAGGCTGTAAACATGTTTAACCAGTGTCTAGTGGGGGCTGGTCCACAGGTTTTTTTGGTTTGTTTTTTTCCCTCCCACAGCCCACACCAGCGCGCCGCCTCTCACCGCAGCAACTCCAGAGTGGTAGAGAGTCCAGCCTCTCTCAAGGAGTTGGGTTCCAGAGCCCAGACTGTGAGTGGAGGTGAACCCGACTATTTCTAATCGGTACCGCTCCACCTCCCACACAAGCTCAGGCTCCTTCCCCCCCAGTGAGGTGACATTCCATGTCCCCATAGCCAGAGCTGTTGTCCTGGGATTGGGTCGTCGTCCCCACTGCCACCCGAATCACTCAGCACCGTCCCCTTATGGCCCTTCATGCAGGTGGTGAACCCACTTGAAGAGGCGCCCACGTCGCTCATTCAGGCTGAGTCCAGCTGGATCCCACGGGCAAAGACACGACCACCAGGCGCTCACCTGCGAGCCCCAACCCCAGGCCTGGCTCCAGGGTGGGGCCCCTGTAATGCCAATCCGGGCGACGTACACGACTTTGCTGTTGTATCTCTCATAAGGGGTTTGTGACCCGCTCCTAGTCTGATCCGTCACCTAGGACCTGTTTGCCTTGAGAGACCCTACCAGGGGCATTAAGCCCCCGACAACATAGCTCCTAGGATCATTCGGATACTCAAACCCCTCCACCACGATAAGGTGGCGGTTCAAGGAGGAGATTTTTTAAAGTATTTGTTCGAAATAAGCATTCGTAAAAAACACATTATTTGTGCCTTTCTGAATACCGTATTCGGGTTTGGCTCCACCCCTAGTATTATCGCAGGACCTCAGAGTTCAGCAAAATATAGTAGGTAATTTGCGTGGGAATTTTTACTTTTACAAATTACTGACATGGCCAATTCCCACGGTATTAACAACACAGACAGTCTCCGCAATTATTTCAAATTGCATGTGGTCCCTCGGTAAAACTAAACCCGTCAGAATAGGGCATTAGTTAGTAGAGAGAGTTGAGAGAATGATACATTTTAAAGACACACTCAGGTCAAAAACAAACAACTGTTTTTGCATGCAGACACATTACACACGTCACTTTACATAGATCTATTCATGCAGAGCAAACATGCCCATTGCTGTGCAGTTTGGCAGTCACTGAGTTTATGTTAACCACATCTGTTACCAGTCATATCTCTTCTGCATGCTGATGCTGTCAGTCTCAAATATTTATATTAATTCATTATTTTATATGTACATATACACTCACTGGCCTCTGTATTAGGTGCACTTGTGCAATCTAATGCAATCAAATCCAACCGCTTTGCCATAATTTCTACTTTTACAAAGCTTACACATTTTCAGTTTTTGTTGACATTGTCAGGAGTGTGATCATTCTATGTTATGTGTATTATTGAGGTCATTGTGGTGGATGGTGGAGGTGTACTTGAGTGCATTATATTGAGCTGAGTGTTCATTATACCATGAACACACATTAACCCCGAGTCTGAGTCCGAGTCATTTGATTTTGTGTATCTGCTGATATCAAGTCCCAATCCAATACAATGCATTATTAATAATAAGAAAAGACAAATCCAAGTTGTTCTTTAAGTTTTTTTATTGTTATTATTTATATGGCAGTATCCAACATGATACCTTTTTATATGGCTCTTTTATCACAAGGTTTGTTAGCATTGGTTCAAACCAGGTAAACAAAATAAAATCTCTTTGTAGCTTATCAGTAGTGCAGCACAAAATAACCATGTAAAGAAATTCAATTTAAATAAATATCTTTTTAGATAAACAAACTAGATGTCTGTAAAATTAAATCTCAATAATTCCATATCATGTACAAGTAAGACTAAAGCACTTAACTCCACAAGAGGTAGCTTCACATTCAGTCACAAATCAGAAAATAAAATCGTTTAGGCTTTGTACACAATAAAACTAATTAGTCTACTATTAAAATGAACAACAGAAAATGTGGATTCAAAGTGGTGTAGCAGCCTCACTTAAAACGTGAAATAAAACATTTCCAGTTCATTGAGAAAAACACCACTCAAGTATAAAACATCAACCTGAGTATAAAATTGCTAGGCACTGGTTTATTATCACCTCTTAAATGTGCTGTATACTGAGCTCAACACTTACCTTTTTGTCAGATGAAGCCTGTGGTTTTACACCTTGAAAGCGTGTAGGTTTGAAGCCTGATTCCAGAGTGAATAGAACCGGTCATCATCTGTATCTGTTAACCATATAAACTATCTGTATTGTATCTGTACTCGAAGTGGGCGGGGCCTATCCCGCAAACTAACAAACTACATTGACCGAAACTGGTACATTACAGTGGGTGTAAAAGTCCACATACACTACTGGTTTAACTACCACAGTGAGTCCTTACTCATTGCACACACTTTCTTGTTCTACTCACAAGTCCAGAGGAACGAGCGGGAGGCAAAACGTTGTAGACCTGTTGTAGCTTGAGACCAACGCAATGCAATGTCCTCCCCACATGGTCCTGAAGCTCAAACCCCACGAACATCCCAAAAATTGTTTAATCCACAGGAAGAACATATAATCCAACAAGAAAAAAGTATATAATCCACCAAGGAATTCAAATAGGTAATCCACAAGGATGGCAGTGAAACCCTTCCGGTCCACTTGGTCTGCAACTGAAAACTTGGTCCAAGTTTCAGGCAGGAAAACCCATTACCCTGCAGAACCCTGGTCAGACCAGCCTGCATGGTCCACGTCTGTGGCCCGGCCCCCGGAATGAAAAGTTTGGGGTTTACGAACACAATTTAACAGTTGTCCAGCGCAAGTGTTTTTTTTTTCGTGGCTTCCAATGCTCACTCCTCATGCCTCCATCTCCCTGCATTCGATTTCCCACTGTCCAACACTCCCCAACAAAAATCAGTCTCTCAATCATACTACGTCAACTGACCAATAGCATTAAAGAACACATCAAACTTGAGATAAATCATGTTTGACAAAGCTCATTTTCCATTTTCCACTATTTTTTTCCACGAACTAATGAGATCGTACCCTTCTGTATTACTTTTAGATGTACCAATTGAAACAGAAAGTAAACATACTCACATCAATTATATTTACGATCATATTCAAGGTTAAAAAGCTAAATTAGTTTCAAATTTTAGCCAATACCTGAATCAGAAATCCAGAAATATATTTTAGATAATTATTCACATACTACTTGGAATTTGTAAATACATTTTACCTTCAATTACCCAAGCTAACTTTCTACATGGCATTTTATAGCTAGACTTTACAATTAACGTGACTCTAAATGACCCCCGGGGCTACACACATAAAAGCCGAAGACCTGTTGTGATGACAGCAGGTCTTCCTGGAAAGGTGGTCCAAACTCATTCCCCCTTTCTGGCCTAACACACCCACACACACATCGTGACATTCAATGTCTGAAATTTTGTCCTGAAAATCCGACCTGTCAGTTTGTGTCCTTGCGTGCAGTCCTTGATTCACTCAGCTACCAATGCTGTGGGCCGGTCTGGGCCAGAAATGCCCGGACTGATTTTTTTCCCAGTCCACCCCTGGGTTGTGGCTAGACAGCAAGAGCTCGTCAATGAAATCATACGTGGGTAGCGGCTCATATCCACTGATAGGACCTCACATGACACATTACAGGAATATGGTGTATGGACAAAGAAATAAACAAGGTTTCTGTCCTATTTTTTGTTTGTGGTCACACAGAGACACAAGTCTCAAAAATAAAGCATGGAAGGAAATGGCAGAGATAGTGGCTGAATCTGGTATCTCTGACAGCGGTGATGTGTCAAATGAGCTGTCTCAACCCGATGCTTTTAAATGTAGCCAACAGGTGGAAGAAATGAGGCCCACACCTCCTTCTCTCAGGTCATCTCCTATAGTTCTGGGTCAATACCAAGGCATTCCCAAGCCAGCATGTCCTGGATATACCACAGGGACCTGCAGATCAGACATGGCCGAAACACCTTTCAAGAGAGGAAGCATCCTAACCTGATGCTCAAACCAACTTAACTGGCTCCTCTCAATGGGGACTTGCAGTGACTCTGCTCCACCAAATTCCTCCCAAATTGCATGACTTACTAACTGACACTATCTTTAAGGGATCTCTAAGTCCAGCCACACTACACCTTATCGCTTTTATCCAAGATCTCATTCTTTTAGTCACTAGCATGCACCATCATCCCCTCAACTGATCACTAGCTGCGGGCTCCAAAACAGAGGAAATCTCTGCAGAGCAAAACAGCATTGGTGTCTATATTTAGATCTCACATCCATGACAACTGTACGGCTAGTAACAAATTCATGATGGCTAGCCAATCAAATGGACATAGCCGATTGTGGTGTGTTAGTAGCGACAATTCAAATATGGATGTTTGGGCAAATTTTATCAGAATACATGTAAAGTAAAATTAACCAGCATCATGGGCTAACATAAGCTACATAGGTCACATGTATTCTAGCTGCCTTCTCAGATATTGGTCCATTTGCAACATAGCACTGTGCTGTACGAGGAAAAATAGTCTTCAATATAACTCTATGGAAAACCTATGGGTGAAGCCATGGAGGGTTTGTCCAGTTCTTCCAGTACACTCTATGGTCATTATGCACAGTTAAGACTAAGTCTTATTTCAGTTGCTTGAACTACAGAGTAGGGCTGCCTGATGCTTTCCCCAAATCTTAACAGTTAGCTGTTCTGCACATGCACACTGGATCAAATCTGTGCCTCACCAACACTGCACAAATTCAGATTTCAGATTTACTGAATATTGTCTGTTCATCATAAATCCATTGAAGTCATTTTGGAGTTCATGTCAGCTATAGAATTATTTAATTTATATGTACTTTAGTATGACTTTAATGTTAGCATCACAGGAGTCAGACTTGAGTATTTTAAATGTGATATTACATTTAATAGGTTTTCTGGACCATGGGCAGAAAAAAACGCATCAATCAGAGGGGTAGAATAGATGGGTAGAATATGATCAATAACACAGAGACATGTCACTAGTTAGGCGCCCCTCCACTCCCTCACCTCCCCTCCTCTCGCCCCCTCCCACACACATGTAGGCGTTTCAATGCTCCTGACATGTAGGGCAGAACAATTTTACATTTGTTGTGACGATATGGTATTGGGGGAGAAAAAAATCAAGGGAATCTGTCTGTTTTTCCTTCGTTTCTGATAGTTAAACACTCCAAAAAAACATTTCTTATCACTGAGAATGATTGTTTATAAGTCTTATTAGGTATATGTAAAGCTTTTGCCTTCTGTTTTGGTAATGATTGTTCTTGTAAGTTCTTGGTAATGACATGACCGTACACACAAGGACCCTACACTGTACTGTGCAGACCCTATGAATGACAACTGTTGCTTTACACACACAAGACCGTTCACAATGTCAGTTTGTATTCTTCATTTATATCAATAAATAAAATAAAACACAAACCCCTTCCCAAACAAAACAAAAAGTGTCCATGATTTTTCCCCAAAGTTCATAGGCAGGCAAAGGTTCCCACACAAACTGCCCCACAGCAAGAGCTGTGAACAAACAAAAGAACAATACATAAGTCCCAATAGTTTCACAGTTCACACATTTCACATTTCAGAAAATGAACAAACTTACAGATCATGTGATGAGGATCTCCTGAGGTAAACCGGAATAGTTTTTTCTTTTTTTTATCTGCACTGGACATAGAGCACATTTAACTCAATTTAAAGCGGAGCACGAATAATTAGATTTTGGGAGTTTTAAATTTGCAACAATTCCAAAACTTACGAGCATTCTTTGAGGTGATGACGTCAACGTTTACAGATTTCCAGGATTTCCACGTCGGAAAAGCTGGGCAGAAGCGTCGTTCATTATTTTGAGTAGTTGTAGCCATCCAGCGCAACGGAGACGTGTAAAAGAAACGAGGGATTAACGGCCTCTGATCCAGTGCTATGGTTCCTGAAAATACTGACAGGCGAATGGACAGATGACGTTGGCGACTGAAAATGCTCCGGCTCGAGGGACACCGCCATTTTTTATTGAGAGCGGACAGGAAACAAATGGGACAACGGACAAATCGGGTGAGTCCACGGGGGAGACTAGGTGTGTTCTGGACGTGTGAGAGGACGGTCGGGGCCGAGGGAGACAAGACTTTGTTGCAACCAGCTCAGAGCGCCACAAGCGGGTTGTTACAACTGTTGTCTTGCAACTGTGTACGGTTTACAGAGGAACTTGTTTGCAGTGATGCTCCTGTCGATGCTCCCATTTAGTAAAGTGTTATAAAACCTTTGCAAGTAAAAAGCCAAAACTTTATCAGTACACCTGTTCAGCATGCATTAATATGAGCATGTAGAGCAGGATGTTTTAATCTGCTCCATCTGTCTGCAGTCACAAGCACAGACGGTGACAGCTAACGTTGAACAAGCTGAAAAGAAAGCTGTCAGTGTGTCATCTAACCGTTAATCTCATAGTTTGTCACAAATCTAATACTTTACAAACTGTTGTATACCTGCTGACTGAGACTAGCAGCCCCTCCCTCTAACCTGCAGGAGGAAGATGACTAAAGGGTTGAAGAACACTTAAAAGAAAGACATTACTTTTTTGATAAATGATGGTGATCAGCCATCGTTATCTTGTTGTTCACACAGTTATTTCTTCTTTTTTTTCCACTAACTAGATGCTGAATCATAAAACTGATAAAATATAGAACTTGGGAATGATCCACTTGGATTTAAATGTCTTCACTCAGACAGCTGAGTCACTACAGAGCTGTTGTGATGTCCTGTATCAGATGCAGCGTCCAAAACTGATTTCTCCAAAGGATTTCCAAACTGATCCAATACAGATACAATTTAAAATTAAAATTTCATGTTTTTTATATGTGGTTTGACTACTGTATTTTTAAACCTCTGTTTTTAAACCAGTTACCAGATGTTCCCTGACTACCAGTGATGTTTCCAGAGACGTCATCCTAGAAATCTACCCAGCAAGCGTCTACTGAAGGGTTACAAAGCTCTTGAGCAGTTGAATTTCCTCCTCATACAGGAGAACCTTGATTTGGTGTTCCCTAGTTTGACAGTAGCTCTTAGAGTATTCCTGACCATGCCTCTGACTGTTACATCTGCTGAAAGATCCTTCAGTAAGCTGAAGCTTATCAAAACACACCTTCGTTCCAGTATGAGCAACGATCGCCTGACCCAGTTAGCAGTGATTTCTGTTGAAAACAGTGTGGCATGGTTTATTTCATTTGATGCCTTTCTTAACAAAGAAAGATGTCATAATTTCATATTTGCAACACAGAGTCACTGCTACATGTTATTATATTGTTTTTTTTTTTGTTTTTGATTGAGCTGCTGTAATATGAAAAATAAGAGTCTGTGATAAAAGTCTTACATGTTATAAGCCCATGAATAAATAGAAAGTAGGTAGTTGCACTCCTTTGGACCACGATAAATTAAAAACATGGTGATCGGTGATCGATGGTGATCGGAATGATGAAGGTCAAAAAAAGGATCTGCTACTTGTATGATAGAACTGATATAAAGCACAGACTCTCTGAAGCATTGTTTGCTAAACATCCTGCAGGGAGAAGTTGTATTTAGACAACCTCAGATAAACTTAGCTACAGACGTCTGTACTTGGATATCGCTGCTCTTGCAGAATAAATGCAGTTAAGTAACTATCAGTGGTGTAAGCCAATCCTTGGGTCCGTCCCAAAGTGTAGCGAGATGGTGAAGCTGTTTTCTATACTCTAAATTAATCTAGAATATAGTCAAAGGAAAAAAGAGTGTGAAACCCTTAGAATTATCTGGGTCACTAAATGTGATCTGATCTTCATGTAACTTTCCAATAGGACTAAAAATAATGTGCTTAAGTTAATACCACAAAAGAAATCATTATATTTCATGTGGCTACTGAAAACATCCATGGAATGCAAAAGGTCTGTGGGGAAAAGTAAGTGAAGACCTAAAAATCAATCACATTCTGACCCTCCTTTCACAGGAATGAACAGAAGCCTCCTGGTACCTGATCTGTGGCTGTACTGACGTCTCAGGTAGATGACTTATCATTACTGCGAGAAAACAAGAGGCCCCAAGTTTATCCACCTTTCATCAGGGTAATGACCATCTTGGACTGGAAGTACTTAAAGAACACAACAAAAACACACTAACTGATGTAAAACTTGCACAATTTGTGTAACTTGAGCTGATCAAGTCAAAAAAAGGAAAAAAGAACTGATTTTGATGCATCACATCTGTCCCTCACTAATACTGCAGAAATACTGCAGAACTTATACATTCAAATACATGTGAACATCCTGATGGTAAATATGCAAATCCAGTCAAAACAGTGTAAAGTTTGAGTAATCCATGTTAATCTGAAATGAGGTTCGGTTCATTTGTTAAAACTCTGGAAATACAGTAGTTTAACTTAATATTTCTTTGTATTACGGTATAATATGTTGGCATCACGGGAGCCAGACTTTAGTATTTTAAATGTAACAATACGTTTAACAGATTTTCTGAACCAAGGATAGAAAAAAGCATAAATCAGAGGGTTCACACAGGAGTTCAAGTAGAACAGACAGATTACAAATGCAGAAGATAAAGTATTCATCAGGGAGTCCTGATCAGCGAGTGTGACACCGTAATAAGGAAAAAGGCATGTCAGAAACACAACTACAACAACCCCGAGAGTCCCGGCCGCTTTAATCTCAGATTTCTTCACAGTTACTTTCCCTGAGGGTGCTTGCATGACACCTGCAACATGAGACCGCATGGCCCGAACCTGAGACACAGCCACCACAAACACTCTCAGATACAGAACTATGATGACGGTGATAGGGATGATGAAGGTCAAAATAAGATCTGCAACTTGTTGGATAAAACTGATATAAAGCACACACTCTCCAATGCAGGAAGTAAATCCTCCTGGTTGTTTTAGGTTTTCATTCAAAAGCACAATGTCATAGATGAAAGCACAGATCCAACACAGTGAAACACTGATCTGAACTCTTTTCATGGTGATTCTGGTGGGATAATGTAGAGGATCACAGATAGCA
>JBAMYA010043222.1:0-13622 GCA_037176975.1 Arrhamphus sclerolepis
GCCTTTCGCCCGAAGTGAGCTGGGATAGGCTCCAGCAGACCCCCGTGACCCTGCACAGGAAATAGCGGGTATAGATGGATATTGATGTTGGAAAACGATGCCTTTGAGTGTGAACATACAACATCTGTTAAGACAGAAACATGGGTTTGACTGAAGACCACTACAGTGCCTATTCATATCCTCCAGTAGCAACAGGTGTCTTACATCAAGCTTCTATTCATAGAGACTCAAGAACTCCTCAACTAAACTCCATGCTCCTACATTTCTCCTTCACGGGCCCACCATGGGAGGGATGTATTCACTGTGAATGCCTGAACAGCAAATGCCAGTCAAGATGTCAGAACAGGTGATGGACAATCCTCTTAATCAGTAATGGCAGATGGAGAGGTTTGAGAGGGGCGAGTTCATGTCAAGGGCTCAGCTAGTGGCTGGATGGGTCACAGAGGGGTTGCTATGGCGTTGCTATGGAGACCATGCAGAGGGAAAAGTGGTTCATGATGGACGCTGATGGCTGATCCACACCAGAGATGAAGTAGTTGGCACTTATGTATGTGTGCGCACTTGTGATTACTTAAAAGGGTACTTCTGAGGATTTGCATACATGCACAGATGACACATCGCTTCTGTTCTCCCACAGTGTGCATGTGTGCCTGCACAAGTGCTGCAGTAATGAGAAGCACAGACAGCAGCCAGAGGTTAAAATTCAAACATTGTATGTGAAAAGCTCAGGTCACTCACACACACACACACACACACAAACACAAAAGACACACTCTGCCTAGAGCTGATGACGCAAATAGCCTGGTAAGTCTGGTTTGTTGTAGCGTCCACATGGAGATACGGAGGGACTGCAGGATGAAAAGGGAGATTGAGAACAGGCATAGAGAGGAGGAAAGAGTGAAGATTACTGTCCAAAGAGTAGCAGCTGCTTGTATAAGAGGAATGCAAACAGTGTGTGTACAGTTTATGCTTGAAGGACAGTGTCCCTCGCGAACAGGGAAAGTGAGATTATTCTTAATCTGCACGAGTATATAATCTGTAATGCTATAACATGATTTCTCTCTTAGTTTGTCAGAGAAAGGCCAGAGTGATGGAAAAAAAGAAAGAAAGGACGGAGACAGAGATGTATCAGTTGAGATGGGGTGTTTATATAATTACCCACTCCATCCAGATGGGGGCTCTCTTTCACATCCACTTTTGCCTCATGTGTTACCCGTATACCCCATTTCTTTCCTCCATCTTTCCATTTGTATTATTTTCCTATTTCTGTCACAGGGATCCTTTACATGTGCCTTGTAGCTTATAAAGCTGTATTTGTATTTCTGCCTTTTCAACTATTCTTTCAGTACTCTTGTTTTGTTATCTCCCTCTCCCTCTTTCCCATTGCTTTCAATCTCACCCCCATTCTGTCTGTCTTTCTTTCTTTCTTTCTTTACGATGGTCTCTTTTTGCAGGCCCAGCAATCCTGTCAAGACGCTGTGATTTTACTGCAGAGACATACAGAAACTGGGAATAACCAACAAAAGGAAAGGAGGCTACCAATGTAGAGACAAGCAAAAGGTAAAGAAATGGGATTTACAGGAGATGAAGAGACACTAGTGGATGTTTTTTTATTTTTTAAACATGTTAGAAAAATACTGGAAATAAAACGACACACTAACATGCTTCAGACACCAATTGATCTTAAGTATGAAGGTCCGTGCCATCATAGAAAGATAATGCTGTTGATGAAAAAGATGGAAAGAAATGAAAGCACAGGAAAGAGAGGGAGAAAAAGGAAGATAAGGATAAAAAGAAATGGAGTGAAATGAAGTGTAGATGTGTAAAGCTGATGGAGGTGAGCTGGGATGAGGGCCCCTCCTCCCTCCCTTGTGATGTCAGTGATTTTACATACCATCACCTCACTGCAGAACTGTGCTCCAACTCTACATCACAAACACAACCAGAGGAAGGAGGCAACGATAAAAAGAAAAATGTTTAAAAAAAAAAAAAAAAGAGGCAAAAACAAGCTTATGGTTGAGGCAGTAGGATGCGAAAGAGAGAAACAATCTTCAATTTTATAACTAATAACTATTTTTTTCCTGTTTCAGGTCTGACAATAAATGAATCAAATTAGTTCAATGACAAACACGCCGGATGCCTTGTTGGGAGCTGACCACAATCAGATGAACCACACCTCATCATCCCAGAAACCTTGTTACAGCATCGAAGACCAGACCATGTTCAAGGAAAAAAAAAAAAAAACAACAAAAAACAACACAAACACCATAAAATAAAATAAAAAATATTGTACCCGATTTCAGATGTGTGTCGTGAAAAATGAAGTAAAAATTTTCAAAACTGATTATTGATGCAGCGTGTTAAGATTTCATACCCGTCCTCCTTAGCTGCAGCAGACAGAAGCCATTTCCCCTCAATTTGTTCAAACTGGTCTTGTTTGTGCCCCAGTGTGTTACATGCGCCTTTCATAGACTTAAAGGTGGGACCTTGCTGCTGTGACACAGAATGCCAGCATGCTACATGAAAACGCACTTGTTACAGGTCTGTAATGGATCGGTATACGGTAGTTTTCTGGCAAAACCCAAAAAGGCAGATGTACTGTAATTTCAGTCACAAAGGAAAGCCTTGCATTAAAAATTGCTTTAAGCAGGTTTAATCGGAGGTAAGTATCTGCAAAAACTGATTTTTGGTTCTCTAACTGTTTGAAGGAAATTTCTCAATAAGTATTAGGTTAGCAGTTTGCAGCGTCTTACCTGGTTGGCAGGTAAAGGGAGAGCATTGTAATAAAATGATGTGGTTTCATTCAGGCAGGAGAAGCAGCGAAGAGGGAAAGAAAAAAGAAAACATAGATTAGTAACTGAGAAGGGGGACATATAAAGCAAGAAAAAAAACTGTTTCAAGTGACACATTTATCCACACATTTATAGCCAAACAGATCCAATGGAATCACGCATGACAACTCAATGATTAAGAAGGAAATGGGGCATTACTTAGGGTGGATTTACACTGTATTACATCCATGCCAATCATTAGACTGTGCTCTAAGCAGCTGGAGCACTCATCTTTCTTCTCTCAGTGTATTCTCACTTCTCTGCCAAATCCAGGCTTTGACAGTCCTTCAAAAAGTCCCATAAAAAGCACCCACCTTCTAAACACAGACAAACATACATGAAAACACACACTATGTCGCAAAAAAAAGAAAAGAAAATGTTTACTGAGCCTGAGAATCCCAAACGGAATCACATTTTGCCTTTCAAAGGTTGTTTGAAGTTCCTGCACAGATGTTGCTGTGTTCTTTCTTTTCTTTATTTATTTATTCTTATTTAATGTAAAAGATTTCCCCTTGCTCTTTCCGACACCTTGCACAGCACAGCGTGACACTTTCTCAGTCCTCCCCCGCCCCCGTCCTTCCCCCTGCACTCAGTCCTTGTCCCTGTGATCATGGGGAAAAAGTTTTATCTGGCAGAAAGAAATCTCTGGAAAAGTTGCTGGGGTGGTCTCACAAGACTGGAGAGATGAGGGAATCAGGTGTTGAACCTGAGCAGCAGATGTTTAATTAGCAGGCAAACGTCTGAGTGCATGTGCATGCACATACGAGCGCGCATGCACACACACACACACACACACACAAACCTGGCTGCATTTTACATTCACTCTGCAATGAAACCAATCCCTTTGCAATAGTATAACAGGTGACAAATAAATATTTTTGTTCAAAGAAATGTTACTTTGCATGATTTGCAAATGTAGCTCTTCTCTACAACTCATTTCCAAAATTTGGAACTGATTTTCATAAATTTGTTTTAACCAAAAACGTACCAACTAGCTCATCTTCAACAGCCTTATTGTGCTGCAGGAGCTTATTGCTCCACAAGAATCTGAACAAATGGTTTTGTAAAGGAAAATGTTCCACTAATATTGAGAAATAATTGTAATTTCAGTAATTGCTGTTTCTGTAACAATCTGCATTTATGCTTTAAGGTAACCGGAGGACCAATGTCCGCATTAAGGAAATTTAAGTTATCTGCATTGACTTTTTCTTTTTAAGTCATTTTGCATGAGCAGTTTTGGCCCTAAAAGACAGACTGGAAGGCAGTGAGAGCAATGATCTCAGAAGGTTTACAACCTAAACAACCATCAACCTCCTGAGCTGCCATGCTTGGAACTTAGTACAGCATCAGGCCACTCGTAGGTTAACAGCGTGGTGTCACACCATTAAATTCAATTGTTTTTTTATGACCTTTTTTATCTGTCCCCAAGGGCAGTGTGGAGGAAGGCTGCGAGGGATCTTTAAAGAAACATAAGGGAGGAAGAGGAGCACCAAAAAGTTGAATAAAGCGTGTGAGAAGCAAATTTTAAAAAGGAGGTTGAACGAAAAGAGTAAGAGTAAAGAGTAAAGAAAGAGAAAAGATCATAAGAAAAGAAAGAATTGAAAAAGAAAAAATGTAAATCAGAAAAAAATGTGAGAGCATGAAAGATGCGTATTTAAAGCACTGCTTCTTAGAGTTGATTTTATTATATATAAGCATAGCCCTGCGTTGCAAGGACATTCATGTACGGAGGCTACAACCCTGCTGTTGGGAGTTCAACTCCTGGCCTGCGACCCTCTGCTACATGTTAATCCCTCTATCTCTGCACCACTGTCCTGTTAAATATACTCTGAATAAAGGCCATTAGAGCCAAAAAAAAAATCAAAAACTGTATTTTTCAGCATTTTTGCTGCCGTCACAGTAGTGTAAATGACCTTTTCCAAGGGCACTGATAAAATCCCATACCATCACAGACTTTGACTTCTGGAGTTGCTGATGAGAGCAGTTAGGATGGTTCTTTCTTTTTTCTTTTGTCTTTAGTCAGTTTATTTCAAAACAATCCAGACTGCTGATTCACCTGACCACATCACACATTTTCAATGTGTAATCGTGCATTCCAGATGCCTCTGAGCCCAGAGATGTTGATGCAACATCTGTGCAAAGTTTTACAGTTTCTTTTTTGCACAGTAAATTGTCCAGCGTTAAGCGTGAATGTAGCTCTGTATTGTAGTGCTAGACAAAGTTTTCCAAGTGCAATCCCTATGTGGTAATATGAGCAGTTGACAACAAAGGTTTGAACCTCCAGATTCTGTAAATGATATAATAATCATCAGATCTTTATTTGAAGAACATTGTTTTGAGGCAGTTCAGTGATTTTGGCAAACTGGATATTGTCTGCCCATATTTCTTTCTCAAAAACTCACCTGTCATGGTTACTGCTTTTATATTGAATCTTGTCTATATGCATCCATCCATTATTCATACCTGCTTCTTCCTATTCAGGGTCATGGGGGTTTACTGGTGCTCATCCCAACACTTCTCAGGTGAAAGGCACCAGCCCATTACAGGACCACACATACTGTTTAGGCAAACAACCATGCACACTCACTCAGACACCAATTATTTTCAATGGTTTCATTTTCATGTTTATTTATTTGCCTTTTGTCTTCTTGTTTGCAAAACCATCAATTTTTTTTAATGAAGAAGAAGAAGAAGAAAGAAAAGAAAAGAAAAACCCATCCCCACACAGGGAAGAGAGAATCATACATCTTCCCACCAAGAATAATGTGGGTTATGATTCTGAAAATGAGGCTAGCTTTGATTGCGTCTTTCTTCACTATTAAAATAGAGCTCTGCAACACACATAATATTCTACGGAGAGATGTGGGTCGCTGTACAGAACAGCAGCACAAAGGCTGCAACTGAAAGCTTCCTACAAGAGCTAATTGCAATATCAGTGGCCCTGGCTAGGAGTAAAGTGGTGAACAACACCACTACTAATTAAAAGAAGGCAGGTATTCTCCGATTAAACACCAGTAAAGAGAAAGAAAAAAAACATAAGTGTGGAAAACAAAAGAAGCGGTAACACAGAGTGGAAGGAAAGGACTTTAAAGAAATGCAGACTCAGTGGAGACGTAGAAGGGGTGTTAACTGTGTTAATGCTCTGCGAGTCTGTGAAAGCTGTGTTTATGTGCGCATGTTATAGTATAATCTATGTCTGGTTTCTTTAAAGATTAATCTAACACCGGCTTCAGACGTCACTCTCTACACCATCAGGGCAAAACGAGCAGCTCTCTGTACCTGGTTTCTGACCACAAACCTCAACCACATCACTTGTGATGATTCTGTGTTTATACTGGAATCAAGAGTGGGAACATTATGGGACATAAATAATGACAGTCTTTTAGATTTTGTTACACAGTTTGGCTGGCTGTTTACATAACCCTTTTCAGACATGAAGAGGAATATAAACACGGCACACTGATTCATAAACAATGGCTTTATCACTCTGTTAAAGCAGTTTGAGTCTGTGGTCAGATTTGCATTAATGTTCCTCAGCTTTATTTAGACTTGCCTGTGGAAGTGATGGAGAACTCTCGTGCGTATGTGATGTTTGCCATCATATAATCACTAAAGTCCTCAGAGAGTCCCAGTTTTCTCACTTCATGTCATATCGCCATGAAGCTTCACATTAGTATGCAAAGTGAGCAATAGTTAAAACAGAGCGGGGATAGATGAAAGCAAGTGAAAATATCACTTCATACATGTTTAACCTCAGTCAGTGTTAGGCTTGTGAGAGTTTAATTGCACTGCTGCAACAGCGGAGTTGTCAAGAAGTATATCAGGCAGACAAGCATGGAGTCACGTGTCAAAAAGGATGCTGTTGGATGGGAACTGTTGAAAATGATATATAATAAGACAAGGCAGAAGCCCAAGCTCAAAAGCTTTTAAGCATTTATTTGTTCTTTTCGTTTTGTTGCAGCTAGTTATTGTAGGTAAAACATGGAGGACAGATCTGCATTGATAGTTAAGATACATGCTGCGTTCAAAGTGATCCATATATGCTAGCAACGACGTTGTCAAGCTGCTGAAGCAATATGTTGACCAAAGGGTCACTTAGGCAAGATGCATTTAACAGTAGATCAATTAGGGGAAAGCAATGGATGTCTGAAAGAACTTCATGAGAACATAAGAAACAGCTTTTATATGGTTTGTTCATTTTGTAAAAAATGTGCCAAATAAAAATGTAATTGATGTACTTTGTGCATTTTCATCATAGACTGTACAAAAAAGATCATCATAGCCACAAATAACACGAGTGTGGACTATTATTATAAAGGCTCAAATTCTGCAGTTAGCTATTATGTTGAGGTTTTTAAAGTCACAGGTGACATGTAAGAGATGGATCTAAGCGAGCACCTGTCACTCAAAGCAACCCCACAGATAATTATATATAATTAAAAAAATAATAATAATAATATGTTTTAATGTAATTCAAACAGGTGAATAGTTAGGACATTAAATCAAGTATAGTTCTTATGAAAGGAAGAAACTGTTATATAAACCAGAAACTGTTTTTGTACTATGAGAATCTAAAGGAGCCAAAGGAGCTGAAATTCTTGGCTCTACTGCTTCATTCTTCCTCTTTGGTTTATGTTAGTAGGCATGTGTCTTGTGTAGATGTATACAACAAACTTGCGATTTGTTCCCTTTGGTTACCAGTACTTTAAACAACATCACCACAGAGAGCAGCCTCCGCTCCACTATTATGAATTCTTGACGTAGAGAAATATAAAAACTGCAGTGAGCTTTGCCTCTGAAGAAGCTACCTCTTTCTCATTCAGCTCTTCAAATTCTCTCCTTTCCGTCTTTCCTGCATCCATTTCCCTTTGACCTATGCCTTCTTGTCTTCCTGTCCTCTCTCTTCCAATTACCTTCATTCGGTGTAACAAGCTCAGGCCATCTGATCGTCCTGCAGCCTCTGAGCCAGGCGGCATGTTGCAATGTGTTGTCTTCAGGGGAGGTCAGCAGCTGGCATTTTATACAGTCTATACAATCAGACATGTTGTTCGCACTGACCCGGTCATGTACACGACACAAAATCCCACATGGAGCACTGGTATATACTTTCCTCTGCAGCCTAATGTATAGGGACGGTACAGCTGCTCTGCCATTGGAAAAAAGAAAAAAGAATGTTCTTCTCCGTTTCATACCTGGATTTATTACATGCAAATACCAATTTTTTACATTTGATACTGATAAAAAAAAATGTTAAGGTTTGTCCGAACATTTCATTTTGTGCTACCGTCTGTGTAATGCATACCTTTTAAATACAGTTTAAAGTGAGTAAAATATAACATCCCCCTCAACACATACACACACACACACACACACACACCACTACCGACCAAATACAAACCCAATGAAAGAAAAGAGAAAAAAAGAGAGAAAACAGTATATTCAAATTTTAATTTTATAATTAACTTTTGCAGACACTGCTAGTAACAAAGTGAACTAAATCCAGAAGAAGAAGGTCTTAGTAGATGTGTGCTGGTGCAAAAGCAATAATGGTTGCGTGTTTGTGCGGCTGTGGGTGTGCACGTGTGTGTCCAGCTCTACTGCTGTGACACATGAGGATTAGGCACCTGATCTGAATCACAAGCATCAGACTGGCTTTGAGAGCGGGGCTCAGGTGCATCTTACTGAACTGAGAAGAATACCACAGGGATGTGGGATTCCCTGCTCCTCTGTGCCATACACACACACACACACACACACACACACAACCTCTCACACAAAGTGACATAATGGCAAAAAACACATGGTGGCCATGTATAAATCAATTCCAGTCAAAATATATAGGAGCACACACTCCACTCAGCTTGAGTCCCCTCTTCATCTGTCCTATCAGGTAGGATGCGTGAACATCCAGAACTTATTGTAAAGACACTTCAACACTCTCTTTATGTAAAAAAAGAGAGCTTAAACTGTAATTTTACAACTTTAAGTTATCGTAGTGCAGCGCTTACTTTTGTAAAGGCATATCATGAACAAATTTGATAAATAAAAAGAACATAGGCTCACTAAAGTGATCCCTCTCAGTCATGTCTTAGGACCTAGAAAAGTAAGTTCAAGTGTTTTTCCCTCCACAGATTCCCTCTACTCTCTGCTTCTAATTCTTCTCATTTTTCCCATTTTCTGAGCTGCACCTTGTAGACAGAAAATATGCAAACACCAGCCAGCAATAGCCTGCAGCTCTGAGAGTCAAAACCAAAAAACACAATCTTTTAATCTGACAAGATATGTGCACTCACACTCACTGCTCTATTGGCAGAAATTGGAATCCACCAAAAAGAAAAGAAAAGAAAAGAAAAGAAAAGAAAAGAAAAGAAAAGAAAAGAAAAGAAAAGAAAAGAAAAGAAAAGAAAAGCTTTTTCCACCAGTGGATGGGTTTTGTGTGTGTTTTAAAACACAGAAGCATCCATCCATCCATCCATCCATCCATCTTCCTCCACTCATCCGGAACCGGGTCACGGGGGCAGCAGCCTGAGCAGGGACACCCAAACCTCCCTCTCTCCAGCCGAGTGACATAGTCGCCCCAGCGTGTCCTGGGTCTTCCTCTGGGTCTCCTCCCGGGAGGACATGCCTGGAACACCTCCCGAGGGAGGCGTCCAGGGGGCATCTGACACAGATGCCCGAGCCACCTCAGCTGGCTCCTCTCAATATGGAGGAGCAGCGGCTCAACTCCGAGCTCCTCCCAGGTGACAGAGTTCTTCACCCTATCTCTAAGGGATTGTCCCGCTACCCTGCGGAGGAAGCTCATCTCAGCTGCTTGTATCCAGGACCTTGTTCTTTCAGTCATGGCCCAAAGTTCATGACCATAGGTGAAGGTAGGAACGTAGATCGAAAGCTTTGCCTTTTCGTTCAGCTCCTTCTTCACCATGACAGACCGATACAGTGACTGCATTACCCTGGTCACTGCACCGATCCACCTGTCAATCTAATGCTCCATCCTTGCCTCACTCGTGAACAAGACCCCGAGATACTTAAACTCCTCCACCTCAAAGACATTCTGGCAAACCGTCCGGCGCCTCATCACGGGGAAGCAGTCCTCCGCCAACACTGTCTACAGTGGAGGTGGGGAGCTGTTGTCGGGCAGTGGAAGGAATACTTCGAGGATCTCCTCAATCCCACTGAAACACAAAAGCAATGGAATAGAAATCTGCAAATAAAGTTTGTTCCATTAAATTTCAAGCTCTTTTTACTTGGTTTGCTTCTCAAGCCGAGGAATCTCTGTGACGATGGTACACTGTGTGTGCATGTGAGTGTGCGGCTGCACCGTAACCATGTGAACTAGTTTTACTGAGAAAGAATCTGAAAGTCATCGGTCATTAAAGCCTGTCTCAACCAGATGACAGTGGGACAGCTGAAAGTCTGTCGTATTCTAGGTGTTATTAACACTGATCATCAGTCGTAGCTTTTAATACCTCAGACAAAAAGAAAAGACGAAAGATTAAATGTGTTTGATGTCCAGGTTGAACTGGGCTTCAGCCGAGCATTGTTTCTCAAATCTTTATAATTTCAAGTCACTTTGGCCTCTCTAATTATTGGTCTGTATTTATAAAAGCTGAATGGACCTTTATGAGGACAGAAAATCCACAAATCTGTGTCCAAACCAGACACCATCACGTGCACACTGTAAAATCTACGCCATTCTCTTTTACTACATGTTTTTTCTTTTATCTTCAATCTCCTTTTCTGACAACTTTTCTCTGAGACAATAGTCCATTTATTTTTTCAATTTACACTCCTTTCTTATTAGGTTTGAGCTAATTCCCTGGAGCTCCACACTGACCATTTTTATCAATTTCCCTTTCTTTTCTGTCTCCCTTCATCTCCACCACACCCTCCTTTGCTACCCTTCTCTATCTCCCCCTCATTTAAGTTTTCTTTCATGACTTATCAAAGTGTGCATGATCATATTTCATGGATAACGTGATAGTCAAATTTGTAAACCCACTAGATTCCTCAAATTTAGGCAGCGTATAATTTTCCCTTGCTAAGATTGAGGGTTAATGCTTGATGGCCCTAATGCTGAATTGATTTGTACAGGCAACATTATCTTCACTGTTTACTCTGCGCCGTCACGCTCTGCGTTTTCTTCAGAGACGAGTCTCTGTTGTTTTCTGAGAGTTCTTTTTCAAACATGATTAGGGGAACTGACATCCAGATAACCTCCCAGAAACAAATCTTTGGAAATAAATTGTGATTTTGACAAGGCAAGAAAAGTTTAGACGAAGCTGTGGCATTTCAGTGTTTTTTCACTACTAAGTGGCCCCGTCACACATGTTTACATCACTGCAAATAAAGCTCTTTTGATTTTACAACCAATCTAATTCTTAGCAGAAAAATACATGTACCACAAAAAAAAAAGAAAAAAAAGAATTGTGCCGTTGAAATAAAAAATAAGGGATGAAGGATTTTATGCTTGGCGGAAAAAAAAAATTGAACTGCAGATCAATTACTGGAAAGCAATGGGTGTCTGAAAGGATCTCATAAGAAAAACAAACACACACACACACACACACGTTTAAATAGGTAAAACGTTCATTTCCATTTTTACAGTCTGCTTTATTCATTTTCCTTTCCTCTCCTTCTGGCTCATGCACTTACTTTCACCTGTACGCGCCAGGGAAGGTAAAGTAGTTGTTTTTAAAGTGAGGTTCCATCCTTTGACACAAGCAGCAGATCAAGCTGAACCGGTGATGGATGGGAAGAGGACAGCAGCCGACAGGTATGAGGGTGGCGTGGCTGCTAGGACCCCATGGAGAAACACCTAATTCCCAGGTCTTATTTTGTCAATAAACAGCAGCCAGTGGCACTCAGTTAGAAGGCTTTATTGACTATGCTGTCTGGCCTGTGTCAAATGTCAGCTGGTGGCACTGCGTGGTGTCCTACGCCGACACTCTCTGAGATTACAGAACATGGAAAAATCAAAAGGAGATTGTGGGAGCCAAAGAAAATGAAGGAGGGGGGGAGCAAAGGCAAGATTATTTTTGACAAACTGGAGAGAGAGGCAGGGAGAGATTAGGAGAGTTAAAGAAAAAGACAAATATTAAGAAAGTGGGCTGAGAGCCAGTAAATAAATCCTCAAAACATTTATCTCAGTTTCTTACATTACTGTGCTTTGTTAGGCTCAGTGTGACCTTGGCAAAATTTAAAGTCGCATGTGACATAGGGCACTTATAATTGGCAGCTTTTACACTGTTGTGTTTTACATTTATTCTTTTCACTAAACAAGTCTTCATACGAACATCCTACGATCCAATCTCTTTCTTCAGATTGAGCAAATTCTCCTACGAATACTTGTTTTCAGTCTTCACTGCTGCACTGCTCACTCTTCAAATGCCCTTGCATTATGCCTTTTTCTCCTGGAGAGGTGAAAACACAAACCACCAACTCAGCTGGCTTTGCAAAGTAATTGGCTTGGAATCATTTCTTGAAGTGGCTGTATTTAGAGACATTCTGCTTCTCATTCTTTTAGGCATTTCAGTCTTTTAAGTTTTACGGAAACCTTTTATGCGTAGGTAAACACACTGCTGGTTCTGCAATTGCAGATGTCAAAGCCACTCAAGTATAGTTGTTTAAAAGCCCATATTGTTCTCATTTACAGTTTACTCTGGTTTTTTTTTTTTTTTATTCCCAACCACTTTAGTGTTTAAATAACTTCAAATGCTTTAATATTCCCAAACCATTTAATGTCTAACTGGCCACTTGAGCAGTTTTAGACCAACCTGGACTCATAAAACAAAACAAAAAGAAAGCAGAACTGTACATTCTTATATTCCTGTTTTAGGACATTTTTGTGATTTCATTATTTCCGTGTATTTTTTTAAGAGATGTCTTTTATCCAGTTGGATTTGCTGTTACTAATAAATTTTCCTCATGATGTGTAAAAAAGCGCTGCTTCTTATCTGAGACAGTTGTTCCACGTTATGATAGCTGAATAAAATCTTGTCTCCATCCAACAGAACACACTTTTATTAGACTTCCACCTGCTCAGAAGACTATATAACAGCTGATGTGTTAAGAAAAAAAATCCATAAACATTAATCAAAGAACACAGCGTAACCTGAGCCCCTCACAAACAGGACTTTTGTACGTGGAAACTGGCAAGTGGACTAACACCCAAGTTTGACGTTTTCCAACAGAAAGTCCAAACAAAAGTAACAAATCCACAGTGCCCAGTATACAGGAGGTCAGGTTCTAACTATCAGCCAGGTCAGGCAGGGATTTAGCAGAGAGCAACAACCGTTTAATCAGGGTCAAAATACAAGACAGACACCTACATGAACAGCTGATTTACCTGCATGGCTGAGACACTGGTGTAGAGGGAGTAGTGAGTTGGGTCTCATACTCATGTAACAGTTGTCTTTCATTATTTTATTTGCTTTACTTCGCAAAACTCTTTCTGGCATGAGGTAGCCATCATTTCTTCTGTCTGTTGCATGTGAGCAACAACTACAGCTTCACCTGCACCTTGTGATTATTTGTTTTTATAAGGGTGCCACACGACGCCAAAAACAGTTTGAAATCCAAGGAAAATAGTCAAACATCTCAGGGAAGCATAAGAGACAAGCTCAACAAATGGACCAGCAGCTAGAGAAGGAGACACGGGGCCGTATGCGAAATGGAAAATGAAGCAAAGGGATCAATGGAATAAGAAAAATGTCTTTCCTTCATACATAACAGAGCTTTTGAGACCCTACTTTCCCTCACGCTCCCTTAGGTCATCAGATCAAAAACTCTTGA
>JBAMYA010043223.1:0-13621 GCA_037176975.1 Arrhamphus sclerolepis
GGGTGTGGTGTCCTGGGGTTACGGCTGTGCCCAGAGGAACAAGCCTGGAGTTTACGCCAAGGTCTGCAACTACAACACCTGGATTCGCAACACCATGTCCTCCAACTAGATGGAATAAACTCGCTTCATCTGACAACCTTGTGAAAATATAATAAATATCAAAACTCACAGTCGTATTTATTTCATTATTTGTTTCATCCTTTGAAAAACAAGAAATACTAGGGATAAAGTTTCCAAATCAGTGAAATCATGAAATTCAAGTTAACTCAATGGCAGGGGAAGAAAAAAGAAAAAAGATCCAGGGTTTACTTGATCATATGTTGGACAATGATGACCATCTTGAAACAAATTGGTAATAACAAAGAAATCCTTTACAGGTCCAATATCTATCTATCTATGTAAAACATAACTTAGGATATCTGAATAATAAATGTTTGTTCACACTTACACTAACACTATGTCGAAGCAGTTTTTTATTCAGCATTGAGTTGTGTTTTGTTTTGTTAGGTTTTTTTTGTTGGTTGGAGTCTATTATCATGTAATATACTGACTTGGTAATATCTGGCTGCTTCTTGTAAAAGTTCTTCAGATCTATCAGATTGTGTGGTCATTCCTTTTGTACAGTCCTCTTCAGATCAGCACACAGACATTTGATTGGATTTAGGTCTGAGAGCCATTCCAAAACTCTTTTATTCCTCTGATGAAGCCATTGTTTTGTTGATTTGGATGTACGCTTTGGGTCATTTTTGCACTGAAAGGTGAAATTCCTCTTCATCTTCAGCTTTCTAGCAGACATCTGATCAGGGGTAAAGTTGATTGTTATTTGGAAAAGATCACAACTCCCTCCACCTTTCAAGGAGGGAGTTGCGCTGTATTCCTCGAGGGAGGCATTGACTCCTGCCAGGTAGGAGCTGAAGTCATTGTAAAATCAAGGTCCCATAGACTGCATTACTTGAGTGATTACATTTGTTTTCTGAGGTCTCTCGATAAGGGATGCAATGTTTAAAGAAAATTGCCTATGTCCAAACCAGCCCCTCAAATCTATGATTCTCTCTCATATGAGAAAGGCTGTATTGGTGTGATCATGAATGATTAACTCGGTGATGCTCCTTTTGGTTGCTGTTGTGACAAATGAGCTGGTGTCGATTGATTGGTTTTCCTTGAAACTACGCAACCAGATGTTATCAGAGTTTATGCTCACCTGGAGCATATTTATGATTGTATGATTGACACACCTCAAATATACTCAGTTCAAAACTGGTGAATAAAGATGAAAGTGACAAGCTACATCTGAGGTAGAAGTTCAGAGAAAACACTGGGCTCACCAATGCTCAGCGACATTACAGTCACAGAGAAAATCCAGTCTTCTACAGATCCAGTTTTAAATTATACAAACTTGGCAGGAGCCAGCAAGACCTTGGCATCAGCTGTTCCTAGAGCCCAATACAGATGGGTTAGGGTGGATGACAAGAGCAGGAACCTGGTGCCCAAAGGATCAAACACATGTCGGATATAGAGAAGAGATGCAGCGCTTTAAAGTCAGCCCGGGAAGCTGCAAAAAATGAGCTTCAACTTCACAAGCTGACTGCTGCGTCTTCGGTGGGGACGGTGTCGCTTTTTCCCTGGAAGTAGAGCTGAGGTCCTGGAAGGTGAGCAAGATTCCCCGACAGAAACAGGGGGCAGTGTTTTACATCCACCATAATCAGTCTCAATTAGACCTTCTTTTTTTGAAAGAATTTCGCTCTGTTATTCAGCATATTTTCAAAATTTGGCTTTTTGGACTGGGGCTTACAGGTTGCAGCAGTGAGACATAGCTCCTCATTTGAGTGTCAGCTGCTGAGTAAAACCTTCTTGAAACTTTCAAAGATTGGAGAAAGAGTCCAGAGAAAAGAAAAATATGTTTCACCCTGAAGACAAACTGATTGCCTTTCTTCGTATTCCAATAACTTAACTGATCCTCAGTGACGAGGAGTCCAGCTGAAAGTGGGCTGATCTTTGTTCATGTTGGCGGAGGATACAAAACAGTCCATGTAAAGAGTTATGTAAAACATTGCAGGTTTTCAGATTGGACTGTATTTCAGCTGAATATTTACGTTGTGAAATTTAAATATGAAGGAGTTCCCAATAAGATTTGAGGTTCACTGCATATCTATTTGACACGTCAAATTATTTAATATCATTCCATCTGGCCGTACTGTTACTGGGCAGTCGGCTTTTTCTGTAAAGGCTAACGTGGAACACACTGCCTGATGATGTGAGGAGCTGTAGCTCTCTGAGAGTTTTCAAATCTAACTTGAAAAAAATGTTAAAAACTGCTCAGATATGTAATTATAAATTGTTTGTGTTGTGTGTCCCAGTGATTAAGTCTGTACGTGTTTGTCTGTGTAGTGTGATAAGAAAGCAACTTGTAGTGTTTTTTATTATTGTATATATCCATTTTTGTATATATATAAACTTCATTCACAGACTCAGGGTCCAAATTATACATACAAGTAATAAAACATTTACATTATAATGTATCTTCTCAAGGGACTGCAGATGCAAATTAGCTTATGCTATAATCTGGTAGAGCGCTTCAAATGGTGACATTTGTGTTTGAGCTGTACATCGTCCCTTTCTAAATAAAGTTTATTCTAAGAATTCCAGGGTAAAACCAGATTTGAACTTTATGGGACCTTTAAAGTGTAAAAATGCAACACTTGTATTTGCACCACATTGACTCTGGTGGCCCTGTGGCGTTTACGTCAAGGTCTGCAACTCCAACTCGTGGATTCGCAACACCATGGCCTCCAACTAAAAGGGAGGTTTCCCATATTTTCAGATCTCAACTGTATACCAACATGTAAATTGAATTATTATAGTTTAATAAAATTAGTATAGAACAATAATAATTAACACTCTTCTATGAAATTCCTTTCTCTTTTTTTCTTGTGTGATCATCTGGTACTGAGAGTTTAAAACCATGTATAAACTAGCACATATGTCTCTTTGTGGCATTCTGAAGTTAACATGAAGTAAAAAAAAAAAGTTTTCTAACAATATGGTGAATCAGTTTACATTGTGTGATGCATCCTGCATGCTCAGTACAGTTATTCTTTTGTATCCTGTTTATGATTTTTATACGTTACAAGATGAAAATGTTTAGCAAAGCTGTCTACAGAATACATCACTATCCTGCCATACAAAGCTGTAACAAAATATGAATGTATTTACCTTTTAAATTTTAAACAAAAACAACTAAATTGACCCTTAAAGGAGAGTTTAAAATAAATTAAAATAAACCACCCTAACAACTCCTGAAGTTTAGCTAACCTCACCAGCTGGTAAATTATCATTTAAATGGTAATTTCCAGGTCATTTGGTGGGTTAGCTTATATAACTTATAAAATATATATAGATATAAGATAGATCTAAACGTTTTGTTGTGAGAGACAACTTTCACCCCCTCCCCCAGTGTATCAAAACAAAAAGGGACTTCCTGTGTTTAAAAGTTTGTGTTTGCGATCACACAGGTGTGGAAAGCTACAAATTGGCATCTGTATATATTTGCGCTGGACTTTCAGACGTGTTTTTACACATCATATAACGCACCCAAAAGGCAAAACTGGCATGTGCCAAAAATAATCTTATAAAAATGTGCTACACCCACCCACAAGCAGTTTCCCTTTAAAAATCACTGCCCACCTAAACTTTTGCACAGGTGTATTTATGCATATTATACCCACATTCTACCATAAATGGTCAACACACCTCATGAATATTTCTGCATGAAAATAAACCTGCTGATCAACGGCATTTTATGCAAAAACGGCATAGAAAAGAAATTTCACTGACAGCAATTATAGACGCACGTATGGGTGAGGTGGGGGGCCAGGAAAAACATTTTATTTGGTGAGAGCGAGTGAGACCGCATTTTTACTGCTGTAAAGCACGTGATTGACTAAAGAGAGGTCAGACCCAGAGGTTAAAAAAAAAAAAGAAGAAAAAAAAGTGGTTGGATCTAAAGAGACGACTGGCATGCTGCCGTCAGTGCGTCTTCTACAGGTGTGGGCCAGAGGACAGAGGACACCTCTGGATCCACGAACAGCCTCCATACTTGGACCAGTATGTGGCATCGTATCAGAGACGGCAGATTAGACAGAGACCACAAGTTTAACAACAACAACAAAAAAAAAAGAAAACGCCTTTTTTCACATTATGATTACAGGACGTTGTGAGTTTTGAGGATTTAAAACTAATTTACTACTAATTTACATTATTGAATAAGGCTGCAACATAAAATGTGGACAAAGTGAAGCACTGCAAATACTTTCAATACTCTCACATTTTCACATTTATATTCATGTGTTTTCTATATTCGTTGATGCATTTCATATTTACCACTTTGACTTGAAATACCTAAGTATTTACTTAATATCAATGAAATGGCAACATTTCAATATGGTGTTCTTCTATGTACAAACAAAAATTCAAACACAATTTTATGTAAATAAAAAAGTTGACTTTATTGTTTTTAAGACAAAACTATAGCATCAAATTATATACAATAGAGCAAGATAACCAGAAGTTGTTGTTTTCATGATTCAAAGAAACTACAGGCCAACATGAAGATCAAAATGTGCTCTTTGTCCACCAAGAAACAATGAACAAAACTGTTCTGCAAAATGTGATTGACAGGTGTGGAATGTTCATCTGATGATATCTGTAGGTAATTTAGCACATATTTAGATTAAAGCCATCAGTGACAAACTGTGCAAAGCTGATATTCACTCTTAAAATGGAAACAGTTAAACGCTGCACATTTACATAGTAGGTCATAGCATGTGTAGCAAGCGTGTTAATTCAGTACCATCCTGCACTTAATTGTTGGAAGTGTATAATTTAATTCATAGTGATCACATAGATGTATCATGAAGAAAAAAAACAATCTGTTGTCAGTTTTGTTTCAGATCACAGATTCAATTTTAAAAAATAATAAAGGAGGGTCAAAAATGCATAACTGGCCAATCTGGTTCTCTCTATCTGACCTGCATATAAATGATTGCTTTCTGTTAAAGGTCTGCTTCTGTAAGGCATTAATCCACTAAATGTATAAAACATCTGGAACATATGTATGGCAATGGACTGCAGTCACCTTTCGCATAATCAACATGCAGCGAAGTTTCCTTCTCGCTCTTTGTAGTTTTCTCTTTACCTCAGAAGGCAGATATAACTACACCATGGTTAGTGGAAGTTCTTTACTAAAACTAATGAAAATGGATTTGAAATTCTCAGGAAGGCGACACAAGTTGAATGACCGATTGTCAGTGAATCTTTTGAATCTCCCAAAGTTTACGAGGTGTGCAGCGATTACTTTATGTTGTCTAATCTAGGACCACTGGGACTCAAAAAAGACTGGAATAAAAACTAGATGTAGGCTTTTACAACTGACCTCTAGCATGCTGCAAATAGTGGTGATAAAGGTCTGAAATGGCAGGAAACGCATTTCCACACACGGCACACTTTACATCATCTGAAGACCCTTCGTTTGATTTACTGTTACTTTGATTCAAACATGTTTTTTTCCTATTTCTAGGCACGTATTCGTTGATTCTGTCGGGCCTGGTTTCTCTGTCTTGGGCCGACAGCGTTCTGCCAGGATGCTGAGCGGAATTATCCGACTCGAGGCCCTGACTACGAACAGAGGAAATCATAGGAACCAGAGGCGACCTTTCACAAGCTGGATCTGGGTATTTGTGTGAGCGGTTCAAAGGAAAGCCATTTCTTTCAGCTGAAATTGCCAGGTTGTTATTGCTGGGAGGGTTAAGCATTTTCTTAATCGGCTGTGGACTGCACTCATCTATTAGTAAATCAAAATCAGAGTCCTTGTGTAAATCCTGTGCTGAGGAATGGCAACGCTGGTGACTGAACAGCAGATCTAAAGTCTTAAAGCTGCATCTGCATTGCTCGCACTGATAAGGCAGAAACGTTTTTGTAGGCCTGTTTTGAATCCAGTGAAACTCTGGGTGCTCGCTCATGTGATTTCTGTAAGGCCCAACGAACCGAAAGCCTCGCCCGCACTCTGGGCAAGTGAAGCGGCCACTTCTCTGACGATGCACTCTCTGGTGATGCCACAGTTTTTTCCAACTTCCCAGAGTCTTCCCGCAGCAGGCACAGGTGTAACTTTGGCCGGGGGCATGTGTGAGCATGTGGGCTCGGAGCCTGCCCATATGCCTGAACTGCCGCCCACAGCTTGGGCACAGATATTTCCTGGGATCGGACCTATTATCGAGCTTGTTAAGCTTTAACACAAGGTGTGAGATTTGATGAGGCGGCACGACAGTTGACAGAAATGGTTTCTTTAAGTTGACAGAGCGCTTCTTACGACTGATATGCAACGGCTTCTTCTGCGTTTCACTTTGTAACGTTTTGACAGGAGCTGGGGGGGGTCCTGACGAACACCTAAGTGCAGGCACTGTGTACTGAATCAAAGTCATCATCTCCTCCTCCTTTAATAAATGACCAGAGGTACTCCTTTCCGCTGTGCACCCGCTACGATGGCCATTAAATTCAGACAACGTTCCAAACAGCTTGTCACAATACAAGCAGTGATAAAGCTTTGCCCCGGTGTGCTCTCTCATGTGGCTGTTGAACTCATGCAGGTGGTCAAAAATATTTTTGCAGATGTGGCAGGTGTATGTCAAAGAAGGCTTTATTAATCTGTTGGGGTGCAAAGCATCACTGCTTTCCACAGGTCTACACGTGTGATTTTTTGCATTGCTGTAGTGAGTGAAGGACTTTTCGCATCGCGTGCAATTGTACCGCTTCACAGACCAGTGCGTCAACTCGTGGACGCGGAGAAAATAGGCTTGGCCGAAAGCTTTTCCACAAATATCACACTTGTAGGGTTTTTCTCCTGTGTGGACTCGCACGTGTCTAACGAGGGCGGACTGAAACGGGAAAGTTTTGCCGCAGTACTGGCAAACTTTCTTGTCTTTCTTTTCCGGCGCAGCTGGTTTTGGAAGTCCTTGGCTGTTTTCGTGGTTTTCCTCTCCTCGCGCTTTCTCGGGCTCTGCTTTTTCAGACTTGATGTTGTTGGTCTCCTGGTCCAGCTCCGGCGCGTGCTTCATCTTTATATGAGAAACATACTCGGAAGGAGAGAACTTGAGCTTGCAAAACTGGCAATTTTGATACAGATTGTTCTTTATGTGCGTTTTAAGATGAAGATTAAGATTTGAATTTTTACTAAAACCTTTTCCGCATTCAGGACATTTGAAAGGCCTCTCTCCTGTATGAATACGTTGATGTATGACGAACTGAGACAGAAATTTAAACACGCGACCACAGTAACCACATTTCAACACTGTTTTACCCCCTTTTTTAGTATATATAACATTTGCATTGTCGTCAGAGTTGGCTTCTCTATTAACATTCTGACAGTCTGGTTTTTGCTCTCTGTCCTCCTCATGCTTCTCTACGAGGTTCTCCTTCTGTATCAAAGCATTATGTTTCCTTCTCCTCCTCTTGCCACCTCTCCTGCGCCTAGAAGTCGTTTGCTGTTTTTTTGGACCTTCTTGTTTAACTGCCGACTTTGCATTGTGTTGAAAGATTTTAGGACTATTTGGCTGTGACAGTGAATTTGAGTGATCCAGTTCCAGCTCTGTATTCTCAGCTTTCACATTGGAGGGTTTCTCTTCAGATTGAAGCACTTCTTTAGCAGAGATTACAGCATCTGTCCTAGATGGCTCGTCCCTTTGCAACTCTACATTAACTGGAGAATCAGACATTTTTGACAGAGAATCGTCACTGCCACTTACGCTCACTGACTCCTTTACTTCTGGTTCTTCTGCCTCTTTAGTAAGCTTTAACTCATTTAAACTATTCAAATCCTCTGGAGGAATTACTTCTGGCTCTTGCTGGGACTGCAGCTCCTGTTGTGGTGAAGAATCCTCTTTTAATTGCTCCTGCTGCTCTTGTACTTTTCCAGAAAGCAGGGAGAGCTGATCAACATTCGCATCTGCATTAGCCTCTTGTGTGTCTCTAATCAGTTCCACCTGCTTATCAGCCTCTGTGCTCCCCCCGTGGTCTTTGTCATTGCTCAAGCATGGCGAGGCCTCCTGGGAGTCATCCAACTTGGACACTTTTGCTGGAACTTGTTGATCAGTGCACTTGGCCCTTCTCCTTTTAACACTCTGATTGTGAGATGTAGTACTGTTTTCTCTAGGAGTCACTTCAGTTCGCTTTAGGTTTTCCTTGGAATTAGGTAATCCATCCTCTGTGGAAGGATGTGGTCCTCCTCTACTCCGCAATGTCCATGCAGGATTGGGAATAGCAGGAGCAGGAGCTACTTTCCTAGAAATTCTGTTTTCTGAAGGTGCTATTTCAGATTTTTTGGGCCGTCCTCGTTTTTTCTTTACCACTAAAGGGCCATCACTTTCTGTCGTTTCTTTCAGGGCAGCATTAGGAACCGGCATCTCATTATGTGGCAAAGCACTCATGAGGTTACCATCTACAGCGCTGTGCACCTCATTGCTGTGGCTGACCGTGCATGCTGGCAGAGACGCTGTCCTGTCGAGCTCCTCAGAGTGAACGACATCTTGACTAGCAGCGTCAGGACTTTTTGGACGACCAGTTATCAATGCTTTTATTTTACCAGACCTCCCACGTTTTCTGCGGGCCGCCCCGCGCTTCTTGCGAGTCTTTGTTGTGCGGTTGCTTGTAGAAGTCACCAGGGGCCTTTCATCCATCCTCACCTGTGGTGACACATACTCACTCTGTTGACAGTTTTTTCCTGCTTCAGAGCTGACATTTCCATCAGACTCCACGCGCTCAGATGAGTTTAACTGAGGGACAGACGGATTCAGATCTGCTTTCATTTTGTCCTCCCTGCAGGTGTTCAGGTCTCCCTCACTGCATTCGTAATTGTTAGGCATCTGTGAAAGGAAGAAAATAAATGTGTTATTGTTTTTGGTGTATGACAACTATGGTTGAAAAAAAACAACTTTAATATAAAGAAAAAAAACCTGTTTGCAGTAGAGAGCCTGTTTTTCTCACCTGCTTGCAGTCAGAAGATGCATGAAAGGAACTGCAAGGAAGAGGGGTCACACAAGTTAACTCAGATGCTGCATTTTGGTCACTGCTTCCTCTGCCAAAGGACATTTTACTCCCCATGTCAAGAGTTTGTGGATTAGGCAGCGCCAAGGAGGCTGGAACACAGAAAAACAATTCTACCATGTCACGTCTGGCCTGGAGATTAATCACGAGACCTGTTTTGCTTGTCCAGAAACATTAATTATGTACAATAAATCAGTGTTTTTCAACCCTGGTCCTCAAGGAACGCTGTTTAAGATGTTTCCCTGCTCAAGCACACCTGGATCTAATTAGTGGGTCATTGACAGACTTGTGTAGACCTTGAAGACAAGCTGATGGCCATCCAATCAGATGTGACTGAGCAGGGAAACATCTAAAACACCCAGGACAGTGTACCTTGAGGACCAGGGTTTAAAAACACTGCAATAAATATTATTTTTGAATCACAAATCTCCCAGAGAAGGTAGCAAATTAAGCATCTGTTCATTCAACACAGTTACGAAAATGACTATGATGATAAGACGACAGTTGCTAGTGTTTAGGAAAACCAAACTCGGATCGTTCTATGAAGGTTGCCAGAAGAGAAACAAAGCGAGAACGCTCTGGGAACGATGTATGTCATCAAAAGCTAAAGTTACATGTACCTCAGCAAACTTTTTTTTCATGTCAACAATACAACAACCTCCAACTTACTGGTAACATTCAATTCAATTTGGATAGTTATTGTAAGAAATAGATGAGCTCAATGTCCTTTTGAACATTAATGATGCTCTGATATCTGTGAGAAATACGGTTCTAATTGTTCTACATTTTCATGGAAATTAAGATTATTTCACTGAGAATAAATCTGCCTGATGGTTCATAAACGTTTTTTTAAAAAGGTGTTAAACCACCACAAATAATATATTCCTATTAAAACACGACAGAAAAAAACGAGCAAAAGAGATATGTATAAACTCTACACGAAAATTATTTTGCATGTGGTAAATTCTTTACCCGGTTTAATGATATTTAGGATATGATGAAGCCAAAAATCCTGCATGAGGGCCTCACAACCTGGAAGAATGTGAATGAGTTCTGTTGGTCACAAAAACAACACATTTCCTCACATTTAAAAGCTATTAAATACATCTGTCTTGAATCAGGGTAACGTGTTATATCAAAGCTCAAAGTCTAGTTTAGATTTGGATCCCATAAAAGTACAAAATGCGTACAAATAATGTAACGGAGAGAGACAAAAAAAAATCACCCTTGTTTGTAGAGAGGCTGCTAATGCCAGCTGCTTTTCATCATTTCATCTGGCGGAGTCTTTCTCGTGTCCACTGATGAACAGATTAAGGCTTAACAGCGATCCAAAGGCTATTACATATTTTAAGCACAGATTAAGTGGCTTCCGCGCCCACCTACTAATTATCAACAAAAGCTAATGAACACATAACAATGAGAGAACGTCTTCGCTCGTTAGGCCAGATAGCTAGCTGTGCTTTTTTTTTTTTTTTTTTTAAACGTTACGGGCCCAACGAGCCTAGCCGTTAACTTCACTGTCAGCTCAAACCACTTTTTTCTGCTGGCAATAAGGCGTGCGCAGACTATTTCACAACACCGGCTACGGAATGTAATGGCTGGTAGTAAACACAAAAAGTGCTTGCCTGCGTGTGGGAGAGTCGGGATTGGTTTCTGCGTAGCCATGCATTAACCTCTGCTCTACTAGCTAGCGTTGCAGAACTGGAAACTACCTGTCGCTCCGTGGCTGTTTTTTTTTTTTTTCTTTTACTGTTTACATGGGAGCACTGATCGGGGAAGTGAGCTGCTCACAAAGACCAGGCTTTGTCTTCTTTTTCTGAGCAGTTTGCAGCACTTTGGCACTCCACATCTACGCACAATGCGGCCAGACAATTGTCAATCACGCTTGCGCGAGCGTGCTCACGGAGAGACGGCTTCAAGTGCTCTGGAAAACGGTCGAAAATGTCAATTTCTACAGGAGGAGCTTCGTGAATCGACATACCAGCTCTCAAAATACCCCCAAAATGTTGATTACCAATTGGAATTATTAACCACGAGTCTATGGATGGGAGGGATGAAAGGGATTTGAATCTTGGAGAATGTATTTATTATTTTTTAAACTATATGGATGCGATTTCTTATTGTAGTGTTTCATGATTATTATACGAATGCATAGTTTTGTTTAGCCCGTCTTAAAAGTTCTAAAGTTTTAGTCATAGTGTTTCAGCGTTTTTATTTAGATACATACATGCATACGTATATGCTTGCTTTTTATCTTTGTTGCTATTTCATTTTTTCCTCAAGTGTTTCTGTTTCCCTCCCCTTTTAACTTAAAAAAAGCAGCAGAATCCACCACAGTCTATGTCAAATACTAATAAATCACATTATATACACACACACAAAAGGAAAATAATGTCAGGAGAAAAGTACACCAGTTTAAATTACAAATAAAACCAGACAAGAAACAGTACTGCAATTCTCAGAACTGTATTGTGTATTTATTGATGTAACTGTTAAAGAAAGACATTTAGTATGTGTCCCATATGGGAGTTTTTGATATAATATTATTTTGTATCTCATATCACTTTTGTTATTTTAATCTGTTTGTTGCTATTTCATTAATTTTCAGAGAAACTCTTTTAAAATTTGGGACATAACATAGCTTGCTTTGGCCTTTGTCTGTGTCCCCCTCCAATTACCATATTCCTTTATACTTGTTTTATTCCTTTTCTATATGTAGTATATATTTTTCTGGGGAAAAATAATAGTAGGAAACCTTTGACTTACTGGGCCTTAACGCCTGATGATTCCTATCAGTAATTTCTCCATGTCTCTGTTCAAATCATGTGTTAGATAAATTTGAGAAGACTTTTACCTGTCAGCTCAGTCATTGTTTAGGATAGTGTCATTTTGCATGTGTACACTTGTTTTATTTTATTGGAATAGGCTTTCTTAATTATGCAAACGATTGTCTTTGCAGACGGTACGCGAACGCCTCATGAACGCATTTGGATGACGGCCGAGGAGGTTAGGGTTTACCTCATCATCAATGGACACACATCACCTCCTGTCTCCATTGTTTCTAATTAGTTTTAAACTGCTCCCTCTGCTGGAGGCAAAATGATGCATGGACTCGTGGAGGATGTTCATTCAATTGTTTCATTTTGTAGAAAATAAAGAGTGATCACAGACAGGCATCAAAAGTATTTTTCATCAAGCATCCCAACTTTTTTGCCATAAGACTTTTCCAACTTGGAATCAAAGTCCATTTATCTATCTAAAAAAGAAAAAAAAAAAAAAAAAAGAAATATTAAAAGGGACAATTTCTTGTTGTCAATCACAATTGTTTTGTTTTTTTTAGATTAGAGGGGAGGAAATATGGAAACACCCTAAAGCTGCAGTTGTAAAATAAACACCTGCCCATTTCTCTGCAGTTAAACAGTTAAGTTAAAGTCTGAAGTTAAAATGAGCGCTTGCGCACCTGGCTGAACTGTTACTCTCAGCTAACGAATCAGAACTGCAACATAAAACATGTCATTTGAAGCAAAGGAGCAGGCTTCACGTAGATAAATCATCGTCATGGAATGCTGTAAAAGATTTTGGTTGTTCCCAACATGGTTAGCAGCTCTGTCTGCGCCAAGTCCAAACAAAATGGGAAGTTTGTAAAATTAAAGGAAGGAATCAAAGCATCAAGAGAGAAATCTTAAATTTCTATGCATTGAAAACAGAATATGCAAAACAAAACACATGGATGAAAACTGGAGTCAAGTGTTTGTGAATGAACTATGAAATCACATGAAGGTAATGGGCTTTACAAGAAAGCCAAACAAAAATAATTAAAACCTAAAGAGAAAAAACAAGGTTTCTATGGGCAGAAAAAAAGAAGAATCAATCACTTTGGATGACTGGACAAAAGTGATAGTCAGAGATAAATATTAAATCTGCAATGAAATGGATGAAAAGGATTGAAGAAGACATGAAATTTCCACAATCATTGATGACATTTGGTTGCATATCATTTAAATGTACATGTAGAGATGGCAATTAATACATCTTCAACAAAAGCACAAGTTTAGATTGATTTTTTTTTTCTTATTCCTTCAGTTAAAAGGATGATTTGTTATGATGACATATTTCAGGATGATAATGCTTGTTGTCAGAGCAGAAGGCATGAACTTTCCTCCAAGACCATGTCAATGGCATCACCTGCAAATGATCAATTTATATCAACATCTATAACAGAAATGGAAGAAAATGGGCCACAAGGGTCCAGCCTGTAGAGCTGATCTGGCAGCTGTGGTAAAAACCAGGCTGATGCAGAATAGTTAAGTAGATAATTCAGAAAATTCAAGCTGTAATAAATGACAGTGGTTCAAAGAACAAGTGGTGTAGTGTTTTTTTTTTTCCTTCATGATTTCACACACTTTTACTATGGAGCCTGTAACTGAGTTATATTTGAAGCTTAGACTTTTACCCAGACATTGCAGCTTTGCTTTGGTGGCTGTGCTCCAAGGTCAGAGCTTTGATGCATATGAAAGCCAGTGGTGGA
>JBAMYA010043225.1:0-13620 GCA_037176975.1 Arrhamphus sclerolepis
TTTGAAATCCTGTCTGTGTCTAGTTATGTTCTGTTTGACTTTCCTGATCCTCGTTCCCCTGTTGTGTCCCACCTGTGCCTTGTAAGCTCTTTCCCCTGTAGCCTATATTTCCTTGTCTTCCCTCCTTGCTGGTCTGTACACTGCTGTTTGCTTTCATGTTCCTTAGTCCTGTTTTGTCTAGTAATTTTGGTTAGTTTCCCTTGCCTTGTTCTGAGTTTTAGTTCTGATTTAGCTTAGTTTTGGATTTTTCCTGCCCTGGCAGCATTTTTTGCTTTCATTAAATATCACATTTTATTTTAATTCCGCCTCCTTCCTGCTCTCCTGCATTTGGGGCCTCCACTACACCTCCATTACATGACAATTCTCTAGTATCAAGGGCTGTGTTTACAATGGGAGTACAAGATGGCTGTGCTACCGCATAACATACATAATCGCTAAACGTTAGCTAAAATTTGATTGATTTACGGGTAGAATACTGATTTTAAGCTTCAGAAAATCTCCCTGCACACCAGGAAATAAATGTTTGGCAATGGGGAGTCGCCAGACTCTGCAGGAATAAAATGAAACGCAAAGAGCCTGGCGAGGACCAGGCTAAGAGAGGAGAGAAACAATTAGCCAGAGTGCGTTGCTCCGTAGTTGTTTGTTAATTTTCTTCTTAAATGTGTTCTTTTTATCTGCTGCTCAAAGGAGGAAACAGAGAACATAATTATATGTCAGTTCAAGCTTTATTGATTTCATGCACAATATTTCATGGCCAGAGGTCCACGCCTGATCTCAGTGTATCAGAGAGTGGACACAGAACAGTGATTCTGAGGGGTTTTATGAACAGAAAAAGAGGGGGAGGTCTTCCTCTGGTTGTAAACTCCAAACTTATGTCTTCACCAGAGATGTAGGTTCGACACCCAACTTTAGGATCTTTAAATGATCAAGTTCCTGTCCATTGTTTTACCTAAACAATGAGACTCACGTCAGGAACTTTAAGAAGTCTGAAGTCAACAGAATTTGTGAAAAACAGGATGGATCCTTCTTCAAAATAATCACTCAATTTAGCAAAATGTAGAAACCTCACAGAAAGTTCAAACCATTTAACCAAATATTAACAATTTCCACTCAAAACATGAGTGTAAATGTATCCAAAGATATATGCATGAAAACGATTTTCAGTATCCCCCCTTTTTTATATAAAATATTTTGTATGAAAAGTTGTTTTAATGCAGGATTGGACGCTACAGAAATATATTAGTTCAAAATTTCTAATAATTAGATATAACAAAACATTGTCCACATTTGCTAACTTTTGTGCAACTGCTTCAAGTATTATCATCAAATAGTTCTTTCCACTTTGTTATAACTGTACCCAAAACTGGCTAAACTGCACACTGAATGGGCCAGAAGGTACGTGTTTGCCGTTCTATCCACAGTTAAGCCAATCCAAGCTGTCAAATACAGACATTTTTTAAATGGCATCATTATAATACAGACGAGGTGTATAAGTGCTTGTTGATGCAAACACTACAGTGTCATTTTGGATTGTTTCCTTCATCAGATTTTTATACAGTAGCTGGAGAGAAGTAAATAAAGAGTTTCAGGACTTTTTCACTTCATGATGTCCCCTCACTAACTATATATATGATTACAACACAATTTTATTGTAAGGCACTGGAATTGCTTGGCTAAATTTAGGTCAGCCATCCCAGATTGGGATTGTTGCTTTCATTGTTTTTCTTAATTTTCTTTCCTAATTTTTTCCCTTCCTACAAGCAATTTTAATGATTATTTGATTTATGCATTATAACTGCTTGGTTAGCTACAGACAGCACAATTCTCTGGTTAGGCACCAATACTGCTTGGTTAGGTTTAGGAAGATATTATGATTGGTTCAAGAAACACGGTCTTGCATCGGATGATGATTGAAAACAGGGTATATCGTGTAACTGTGGCTTCATGAAGAAAGGGTGTGGTCTTCCAAGAACGTGTGAAAAAGTCTGTTGAATCATTTCAACTAAAGCTTTACTACTACACACTGCTCTGACATAAATTTGAAAAATAATCGATGCACCATGTTTGACTCTTTTAGTGTAACCTTGTTTTTCCTCCTGTTCATTTCTGCTGGCCGGCTGATCCTGTTCACTTTGTAATTCAGTCGCAGAGCTGTTACGTAAGAGTGAGTTTGTTTTGCTGCTCTTTAGCCTGAGGAGCTCTCACTCTCAGCAGCAGCATCACTTCTGCCATGTTGTGTTGCAAAGTCAGGGGGGCAGTGAGCATAAAAAGGGTAAAATCGACTCTCACACAAGAGCAATGGAGGGTTAAGGAAAGAGATGGCTGGAGATAGGGTCAGGGAGGAAGTGCAGAGTAGGTGGCCTGTTTTATGCAACACAACGTGAATAATGTAGATTCACGAATATAACATTAGGAGGGTCACTTGAGAGATTATCTGTGAAGCGTCTGAGCGCAACTATATCTAACACCTGAGCCCAGCATGTCATAAAATATATTGCATAACCACAGTGGTGCTTTTACTTGCTCACCAAAGCTGCTTCAACATGAATATAATATATATTACTGGTTTTTATGACAGCAGAATTGTAGTAACTTTTGTGTTTGAACACACAAAATGCATTTGATTATTATTGATTATGAATTTAAAAGATACATCTACAGAACAATCAAGAAGAGAAAAAAGATTCAGTATTACACACTTTAGTACTGTACATGCTGAAATCCCATTATTGAAGTAATTAGAACTGAACATTTGTGGTAAATGGTGGTCAGAAGAGATTTTTATTTATTTATTCATTTATTTTTTTTAACAACATTTTGTCTATTCACCATTTTTTAAGCAGAATTACTCATGTTGTATGACCCACTTCTTTTTTCTTCAATTTTTAGTTCACAGATAGAATTATTGAAATTTTCCTTCAAAATTCATTGTTCCATTGAAGTTCCTTCACTTCAAATTAGAAAGCTTTATTCTGATCACCTCCTCTCTCAAAATATGCTTTCTTTCCCTCTCTTTCTGGTTCATCCATATGGTCTTAAACAAATGCAGCAATGATTTAAAACCACTGCAACCATTCAGTGCACACCAGTTGTTTCCATGTTCATCTAATGGTGACCTCATGAACATTCACATGAACCAATGAGAGAAAAGCCCTCACTCACTCAGATATACCCCTAAGTTCTTTTTGGCTTCTTGTTGGTTAGCCACTCCTGTTGACGATAAGAAAGGTTTTTAAATGTCCTCCACTTCAGTTAAAATCAGTTTGATTTCAGATTTGTGGAATCAAACTCTGTGAATACTTTTTAAAAAAAATTTTTAAGCTTGGAATATGTAACCAGCAAGAACCCTCGATCATTGTTTTTCCTTGTCTCTATGCTTAAATCAATATTCTGGGGCCGTGCACCATCATCTTCAGCTTGTTGTTGGTCCCCCTTGCATGCAACAGAATTAAACTTAATAAAAATCTAGAAAGTGTCTTTACTTTCATTTTTGAGCATGTGCAGAAAGATTGTATATTATTTGTAATTCGGGGTAATAAGGCCTTTAAAAATGATCCTTCTTGCAGATACATTTAGGTTAATTGTTGCTCATCTGTTAAAAGAACACAGAAAGGACATGAAATTTGAAGCTAAGCTGCCTGTTCACTCACTCATTGACAGATGAGTGAGTCTGAACGCTGCATGTGTGTTTTTTTATGTGTGCGTGTGAAGGCTTAACTTCAGGTACACCTGAGGATGATCAGAAGCTACAGATCTCCCCCATTGGATGTGGAACTGTCATCATTTAAATACAGAAAACCAGCATATGTAGTAAATCTCAGTCTGGATCTTTTTTCCTTTTTTTTTCTTTCTTTTTTTTTTTTTTTACGCCAAATTCATATACATTTCATATTCTCAGCTTATTTTCCCTAAAGGCTAAAGACACACATCAGTGTCACACTGAGCGACTGTGTAACCTCTCAGGAGTTTGCCTTTTCCTACACCAAACGTACCATGTTAAATGGGTTGGGATACAGCCTTTATTATTAGCTGCAGGACAATTAGGAGGCCTGAACCCATCTCTCTCTCTCTCTCTCTCTCTCTCTGTCATCTGGAGCTGTGGATGGGCAGCAATACTCGCTCAGCTGCTCCCTTGGTGCTGTGTGGGAAGATAGGGGGCTAAAAATACCAGACAAAAACAACAACAACAACAAAAAAACCTGACATAAATACCCTTCAACTAGGGAGGGGGAAACAAGAGGGAAAAAATTGTTGGGTATGCCACATTGTAACACATGATGCCTCTGCCTCTTTAATACTAATATTTTCCCCCTGAAGAAAATCAATTTCCTAATGCCTTTAACCAATCTGTAAATATAGAAATTAGCCCCTGCTAGTTCAGTTGCTCAGCTGTGACTGCTTTAACACTGTAGAACCATGTAATTTGGTAATATTTGAGAAATTCTGAAAGGAAAAGCTTATGACGACGAGCAAAGTTAAATTCAGTTCAGTTTATATAGTATCTATTACAATATAAATAATCTCTAATTGCTTGACAGAGACCAGGAGTAAGACCCCCAAGCAAAAGAAACAAAGACAAATAAAAAAATCCTAGGAATCCTAGAAAAACCTTTAAGCTAAATGGTGGCAAGGAAAAACTCCACTTGGAGAAAAACTCCTTAAGCAGGACATGGCTCATAATTGGGAAACCTCCTGTCGCAGGCCAGCCAAGTAAAAGGAGTAAAGAGGAGCTGAGCTGAGTTAAGAAGAGGAAAGGGAAAAAAAGAAGGGTGAGGGGCCAAGATCATATAGGTGTCCCCCTACAGCGTAGACCTGTAGCAGGATAGTTAAGACGAGGCTTAGATGAGCTTAGAGCTTAAGACGAGGCTTAGATGAGCAGACTCATCTAAACTCTCATCTTTAGATGAGTCTGCTCTAGCCATTGCTGTAGCTGTAGTGATGACTATTGTCCTAAACCCTCTATTGTTTAGACTAACTTTGTAGCTTTACCAAACAGAAATATTTTAAAGTTTGGCTTAAAAGGTATATAAAACCCCCAAGGAGTTAATGTATTTTCTTGGGCTGCACTGATTAGTTGACATGGTCAGTCACAGGAATTGAGAAAATTCACTGATGCAGATTGATTTCATTGATGCAGAATTAATCAATGACTTATCAACTAGTCTTAAAAACAACAACAAAAAAACAAAAACAAAAAAACAAACAGATTAGTTGACTACCAAAATAATTGTTAGTTGCAGCTCTTGTATTTTGTGTATCATATTAGACATGCAGTTACAGACTGTGGTATAAAACAGGTAGTGTTTGCTAATGTTGCATTTGATAAGTCTTATCTTGAGAGTCCACGTTGTGTTTTTCTTACCGAAAATTACTTGTAGGAAACAAAAGACACAAATTTACATTCCCGAAGCCAGTCGTGCAATAACAATAGCATCTCCAGCTTTCCTCTCAGAATCCGACTGTGAGTCGTACTCTTCCTCCAGCTGCAGATATCATTCTCCACACAACTGCAGCCAGAGGAAGTGGTCATGAATAATAAAAATTTTATGGAAATTACCTCAGCAGCACACTGCTGGAAGACAGAGAGATATTTGGACTGAGGGGTACAATGAATTACAAACATTTTAATAACTTTGTATCCATTTTTTTTAATCACACAATTTATTTCACTGGCAAATTGTCAATAGGAGATCTACAACAAAAATATTCAGCGCTGGAATCCCATACATCACATGAGGTGTGCCAGAGGTTTGACAGCTGATGAGTTATGGTGGATGTCATGACATTTTGAACTGACAGAAAATGGTGTAATACATTAGAAGAAGACAGAAATAAAAGAAGAATAAACAGGGAGTGGAGAAGCAGTAATACAGCAGATGTGAAGCTGCTGGAGCCTAGTGGTCGGTTGCGACAGGAAGTCAGCCACAGGAGACGTCCATGAGAATGAGAAAGAGGGCATTAGAAAGCTCCTGTGACCAGATGGATGAGAGAGGCAAGTCTGTTGGAGTCAGATAATTAGTCCACATGGCAATCAGCCTCTAATCTGACTCACAGAGGGAGAAATACAGAGGAAAGAGAGTCAAAAGAGACAGAAAAGACAATGAAGGAGAGGAGGAGGAAGGGTAAGAGGAGCTATGGTGTCACACATTAATGTTCTATTCTGACCCAACGGCAGGAGGCAGGTTTGGACTGGTTGGTAATCAGGGGGTCATCACAGGACTGACATCAGCAACGGAATGGACACAAAGCAACAAGTATGTCATGAAAGCAGTCAACCAGTTTCAGCTTGAATTGAACCCACTCTTGTAGACCACATCAAATGTGTGTAAAACCTGAATCACAACCAAAAAAACATCAAATCCACGTCAAAAGTTAGGTTGGCAGAAACTGATCTAGTGACTGATCTGGTGTTATCTGTATTTTCTTTATTCCTTCCTGTATTTTTTTGTAATGTTTTGTTTGAGAAAACATCAGAGAAGCAAAACTAATAATGTGTCATGGTTCCTTTTTCACTGCAGGAACACAAAGACTGTGTGTAAATTAGTTTTCTATCCCGGACTGCCAAAGAAGGAGTCAGCAACTTGTGTTACATCCATGAAGCTCCCTGGTCAGGGATGAGTCAGGTCCTTTCAGAGCGGTGCTTTCAGGACTAAACATTGTAGATCTGTTCATCGCGATGACAGTTTCAGCAGCCATGTTATTGTGTATGGGGTGTACGCTCTGTACATGTCATTACTTTCTCAAAAGGAATCTGGATGATCAGGAGTGCTTCTAAATGTCATACACAATATGATATATGTGCAGTATATGCGCAGAAGAATGAACTTATTGCTGGTTTATAAAAGAGGATTTGGGCTGTGTTTTCTATTTTGCCAGGTTTCAAGCTATGAGTTTTTGGATAAGAGTTTTTTAGATAAGGATAAATTTTGTTCTTTAGGACTAATCAGCAACCTGTTGCAGGTGTGATGGACAGCACTTCTTTGCTGAAATTTAGAATGCAAAATGAAAACATGCCCTCACTTTTCCAACCTTTGTTTTCACACCCTGCCACTCTACTAATCTGGCTGGTTAGTGGTTTGATAGATAGATGTTTGATCTCGTCACATGTTAAGTAAGAGCTGGCTTTTTTCGCTGCCCCCAGACAGTTTCCCTAGAAGGTGTTTAGAACTCTACAGCAATGAAGAAAGCTTGAAAAACTTATTTCAATGCTTTTGTAACTGTTACTTCTTGGTGATTGCTGTTGATGTTATTGCCATTTCGACATTTTTCTATTGACAGTTTTGCACAATTTGATATCCCGTAATCAAAGCGAAGTCCATCATTTCATAAACACTAAAGTTAAAGAGGACATAGGTGTGGTAGGTGTTGGCGTCGAAGAGAAATCTCTATACACTGATCTCAGTGTATAGAGATTTCAAAGTTGCATCCAAAGCTTCAAGTTGAATCAGTGGAAAGATTTCAGCACAAAAGCAAGATTATGGTGATACCACTGGAATAAGCCATTGCATAACTAGTGAGACAAGTGACGCCAGATGTTGATCAGTCTATCAATCTCAAACCTGAAGTACACTATGGAAATAGAATTATAGTAAAAGAGATCAGTTCCTCAGACATCATAAATGTCTTGAAATCAGACTTCTCAGAAAGAGACTCAGTGTCTCATGAGGATTTGAAGTTTCTTGTTAAGCTGAGAAAGAACATTGTACAAAACGACAGTGGCTATAATGAGCTGCCATTGCTATTTAAAGAGGATAGACCAAACTTACCGAGTTATAGGCGTATGCAATACACCAGAAAGCTTGTCGCCGACCACATACAGAGAATTAAAGCAAGTACAAAACCTGAGCAATGGGCTTATGTTGAATCTGAGGACAATCCTGCAGATCATGTTTCATGTGGTTTGACTGCACAACAGCTCAAGAACTGTAAAATGAATTGCCTGCCAGAGAGTGCAAGGTGGGAGAGATTAAAGAAGGTGATTCTGAACTCTGCAAGTCATTTGTATGCAACTCTAGTGCAAAAGAAGAGAAGTCGTAGGTAGATTACTTAAAGAAATTTTCCGATTGGATGAGAGTGAAGGCAGTTCCTTGACTTAAGAGGGTGGGTGCAAAAAAAAAAACAAACTAAACGTACAAGCTTTGATGAAAGGGAACAAGCAGAACTTGCAATAAGCTACTACAGAAAGAAGCTTTCTTAGACTTGATAAGGAGTTTGAAACAAAATAATGCAACTGTCGAGACAAAAGAGAGTAAGTATATTTCTGGATGAAGATGGCGTCTTAAGAGTAGATGGGCTTCTGAGTCAGGCTACATTTCATCCACACATGAAGCATCCAGCATCTATACTGAAGAATGCATACATCTCATTTCTGCTCATCAAACATTTTCATGAATGACATTGTTCTTTTGCAAGATGATCTGGAACCACGGAATGAATCACAGAGGTTTATTGAGAGTCAGATGATAGGGTGAAAAAACTAAAGCTCCTGGTCAACCATATTTGACAAAAAAGGGAAACTAGCAACTAAAACAATGTTACTTAAAAGACCTGTACAAAACCTTGTCACCCTGATTGAAGCAGACTGAAATGTTCTGACTGAAATACCATTCAAGATGGTTAATTAGGCCTTACAAGAAACACTTCATTAAGCATCTGGAGTTGTAGATTACAGTATTGTATTTAGACAAATCCCTCTTTACGATCTGTGTGATTTGGTGGGAGTGTAACTCTTAGTTCTTGGTGAGTGTCGTTGATGATGTTATTTCAATATTTTTCAGTTTTGTTTTGTGTTGTATTAAGAGGGCTTTGAAATGTAACTTATTTTGAAAGGGCAACTTTTAATTTGAAATACCGTTGAGTTGTACCGTGGATAGATAGATGCGACAAGGTGAAAAAGCACACAATAGTCGGTTGAAGAAGTGAGAAGTGTTAGGAAGCTTTTGAATGTCAAGAACCAAGAATAATTTTGACTTTTAACTTGGACAATTCATTTCATGTATGCTTTATGTTATTGTAAATACTGTGTGTCTGTAGTTTTCATGGTGGATTTGGAGTTCATGTAACAGAAGAACCTTCAAATAAATCAATATCAAGAAGGCTGCTTTTGTTGTTTGTGCTGTGAGTGAATTCCAGCTTCTCTTTTTAACTTTTTGAATCTTTGAACACTATAACTGTCACATAAATATAATCCATTCAAATATTTTCCAATTGAAAACTAATTATCATCCTGTTCAAGCCAACAGCCATCATAAAGATGAACAAAACCCCAACTGTTCAGGCTTCCAACTTTGCTTCAGGCTCTTGAAAATGCTCTGTTAATCTGCAAAAGGCTGTGGAATAATATCTCCATGATATGGTTTCATCACGTCACATGTAAATACATAAAATATAATGAATATAATAAAAAAAACCCAACACCAGTTCAAAAACTGTAAACACAATCATCTGGCATAAAGATAGCAACGTATTAGCTTGCAAGTTTAATACTTTTAAAGTGAAAAAAAAAACAACAACCTCAAAACAATAAAAGCTTTCCTCAGCTGCTCATTATAATTTTTTTGCTTTCAGAAATAACATCTGATCAAGCGATATTGCTCCAAAGACTTCTAAACGCTGTGTTATGTGAACATTTCACACCTCAGCTGTGCCAACTGCCCTTCTTTCCATTTCAACAATAAAAGAAATTCACAGGGAAATGAAGTAGAGCAGTGGGATGCAAAGTGTATAATAGATAGACTCTTTATGGGATGCAGCTGCCTGCTGTTTTCATCAAATTTCATGGTATTAATCTCACAAGGAAGCCATATGATTGAGTTTACAGTTTACACATGCTCTGTCTGCTAACAAGGCGCCAGCAGAAAGAGGTGAGAAGTGAGCTGAAACCTTGACATCCATCACCAGGGAAGTAATATGTCACGCATGACAGTTTATGAAACAAATCTCAGTGGCTTCCAGAGTGTGCAATCAGATCAGCTGAGGCTCTTCCAATGTGGGGATCACTCACAAGTAAAAAGTGAACGTAAAAGACAAATTTAAAGTGTCAAAATTACACAGGTCCTTTCTGCTGGTAGAATGAATGTACAGCGTATCCACCATCGTTATGTAAGCAGCATAAACAGCTGGTTATGCAAATTTCTCCATCTGGAGTCAGGAAATCACCAACATGAAAATAACTGATGGTCATCACTTAGTTAAATTTGTCTCGGTTTTAAAATGAGGAATAATTGTCTTATCAATGCTCACCTAAGCTTCATGGTTCATGTGCAACATGATTGATTTATTGACTCTGTAGAAGCCAACAGCAGCTCTCTTTGGAAAAAAAGAAGGCAAGGGATACACCCAGGACAGGTTATTTTTCTTATCCATTCCTATAATCTTTAACTCAAGATTTTAAGAAATTTAAAATAAATGGGGATTTAAAAAAAAAAAGATGGAGAGACACATCTTTAATCCTGTATGTGTGTTATAATTCACTCAGATACTATAATTGCTCAAAATGCAATGATGAAAATGAAAAAAAAAATGTGCACAATGGGCTTCAGCAGATTTCACACACATCTGTTTCACTTCAGGACCAATCACATCTCCTCTTCAACCTTGATATCAAGAAAAAAAAAAAAAGGACTAATTAAGTATTCCATGTAAAATGTTTGTTTTCCTGACAACAGTAATCACCACCAACCAACAGAGGATACTTGGAGACACTAACAGCTGACATTATGCTTTATCAGATCAAGTCTTTACTTCATGATGAAAGCACTCAACCAGACTTTACAGGCAGCTTCATTAACTTAATATTTTTTAGCACTTTTGCTGACTCACACATCTCCTATGTCTTTGCTTTAAGCGGTGTTTTGGAAAAAGAGGATAATTACTTATTATGATTTTAGATGGTTTCCACTTTCCTCATTTGTAATGTGTAGCCTTTTGTGCATATCAGGTCTCAGCAAGATTGGAAAACCAAAACGCCATGGCGTTATACTTTCCCAGAAAAACAATGAACTGCATGAAACGCTGCAGTCCAGGATTCACCATGAAACATATGTGCTTCACGCCTGCGTATAGTGGCCAGCCTGGCATATCTGAAGCTGTTGCCTCCCACTTTGGGATTACTGACCAGTCAGGGTTGACTGGACCCTCAAACAGGTTGGAGTTTAAATAGAAAGAGGGAAAATGTTGAATGTCTTACAGAACAGAGAGATGCTGCAAAAAATAATGTTTTTATTTAACATCTACGCAAACTTTCTCTACTGGACTGTTGGATACAAAATAATAATGACTTGAGGGGGTTTAATAGTGGAAAACAACTAAAAACAAAAAGCAAAACTGACAACATAATCTGGAATCATCTAAGATAAAGCCAAGATTCTTCATTTTTATTGCCCTGATGTTGAGAAAATGACCAAAAATCATTATTTTCAGGTTCTCTTTGTACAGTTGAAGGAAGCTTTGTTTCATACAATTGTTTACTTCCTTGATGCACTGAAATAATTTGCTGATGGTCATTTGGAGAGATTTTGAGAAAAATCTGGGTATCATCTGAGTAACTATGACAAAAAACTCCATGGTGTTGAAGAATACAGAAATAGGGAAACATGTAAAAGCTGAAGAGGTTGAGGACATGATCCCTGCAGGACCCCATATGTAACTGTGGTTCCTTTAGATTCATAATTACCAATGCTTACTATGTAGTAAAAGCCCTGTAAGTCTGGTTTGAAACACATAATTACAGTTCCTGAAAGAGCAACACACTTTTCCAGTCCATCTAGAAGTAATTCTTGACCAGGCTGTATCAAATACTCCACTGATTTTTTATTGTTTTTCAATTTGATTATCTTAGTTTAATTTTAGTTATTTTAACAGGTGCATCCATAGTTTTACTTTTACTTTTGAAAATTGGTTAGTTTTAATTTTTGAGGTGTTAACTTACAGATATTGACAAAGTATCCATCGCAGGTATAATAAACACATATGCACATTGATTTTACAAAAGCACTTGTGCTCCATCTTCTACATATCTTCAGTTAAGTATTTTTTCATTAATTTTAAGGAAAACATGGTGTTCAAGAGATGTTGCATCCCAATTTCTCTGACAAAATCACAGTAGGACACACAGAGAAAACGTACTCTTTTCATTAAGACATCAGAGAATTGGTTCAACTTTGAAGAAAAAAAAAAGTAGAATATGTCCATCAATCAGTTTATGAGAGGACAATACATGGAAAAAAAGAATGGAACATGAGATTATGAGAGAAATCAAGAACTGTAGTTAGAAGGGGATTGAAAAACAGCTAATGCAGGAAGCAACAGGGATAGGAGAGGAAAATGGAGCAAGAAAAGAACAGTAAGAGTGGAGGTGAGGAGGAAGGAAATGAAAGTCATCAGCTGAAAGAGGATAGGAGGAGAGGAGGCCATCATCGCAGCCTCCTCTGCCACAGCTGGAGTGCAGACAGGAGCAAATAAAAGAATCAAACTCAGTGACATAGGTGGCAATTACTGTCGTGATGCGCTGCTGTTTTGCAGCTTAGCAGTGAAGCCCAGCAGTTTAAATGACTCATGTCTGTGAATATGATCGATCTACTACAGAGGCCTAATTCTATTTATTGTATTTAGTTATTTACTGGAGGCAAATAAACGTTGTTTCAAAGACTCTTCAGTGATCTGTGGGATGTTAGATTGTGCTTCACATCTGTACATAGACACAGAGGAGTGCCAATACAACATGGCAGATCAAACAGCGTGAAGGCACAGTGGCTGAGACATGGCCAGGCATGAGATGACATTAATATGGAGTTGTTAAGGTTACACAACCCATCTCTTGGGCTCTGATGCCCTGTCTTATTTATTTTTTCAGTCTTCATATTACCCTCTATGCTTTCCAGTCCATTAAATCGTCCTTATTGAAATTCCAGTCAGCAATGTATGAACAGAATAATCTATTGTTGCTGAATGTATGTTAATCAGAGCACAATATCAAACAATTACCAGTAATGTGGAAGTAAATGGTTAAGAAAATAGCCCGGTCAATATTTCACATCCTATCACGTCTTCTTAAGCTGCCTCTTAATGCACATAAAATCCAGACAATCACAAGTGCTAGTGACTTCCTTTAAAGATGCAAGGCAGTCGGCTTTACCCATTGACAAGGGCTTTTGTGACACTACACAATACCGTCATTCTGAAAAGAAATCACACAGAGGTGTCTTAACAGTCCTCAGAAAAACACCTTGTTCTAAGAGATGAGCACGCTCCCACAATAAAGAGCCCTACAATAACAACAACATTCTTTAAGTGGCTGTTTCCCACAGCAGAAACATGGTAAGAAGGACAAACAATCACTTTCTGTAAATATGTAACAATTGTCATTGCAATGAGGAAGACAACAAATATGCAAGAGAACAAAAGATTTTACACAACCTAACTTACTGCCTTTGATGCCTAAACCTAACTAGATAGTATGGGGGAAAAAAATTCACTGGCTTACAGTCAGATGGTCTCAAATTAAAGTATCTGTTTTTGATTTTAATACTCTACGTGTCAATTCAGAAATAATCCTTTTTTTACAGTTCAGTCCCTGTCGCGGTGCCATGAAGTCCTGTTTATACCTGATCTCTTTATGAA
>JBAMYA010043226.1:0-10763 GCA_037176975.1 Arrhamphus sclerolepis
TGACATGACGTCAATGAGACTGTGTGCAGCGGCTGCTGTCAGTCAAGAAACAAATGTGATTTTTTTTTTTTTTTATATGAAGTGGCTTTTACTGACCGATGCAGGAGGACTGTAGCCTCTGTTGGCCCATCGTTTTTCCTTGGAGGAACAAAAAGGACAATCAGAAGTGACCAATGTATCTGACATGATTTATTGAATATGATGTGGATGCACAGCCAAATATTCTGTTTAGTAAATATGTAATAGAGGTGAAGCAAAGTGGAGGGAAAAAACAGATATATTTCAGCATTTTCCTTAAGAAAAGAAAATGTGATCCAGCCCTGTTGGGTAACTGTGGTACAGCCATAGTCTCAGACATAAAACCTGTTTATTTCAGCACCAACAACAAATTATTTAACTAATTTTTTTTTTTTTTTTTACTGTCTGGATTTCTGAAGCAGCAGTTTTATTCTACATATAAATTTATTTTTGGCAAGTAGTGGCCTGCTGGTGAAAATGGTCACTGCATGATATATATCCAGCCACAATATAGCAGTCTTGGTCAAGAAAATGTTTTGCCTGGAAGTTTGGAGCCTAACATGTGACCTAATTGTGGATGTAATGCCACTGAGTGTGGTTGAAGATATCAAATTCTTCACAGCGTTTCACTAAAGCAGAGCTTTCTTTTTTGTCATGACTTGCTGTGTTTCACAAAAAGGTCCTGATGGTTTTGAAGTGCTTTTTCACTCTATTGTTTTCCATAGTGGTGTTAGGAAAATATCTTTTCAGCCTATTTAAAAACCATTCTCACTAAGACTGCATGTTTCTCCGTGTTTCTCAGATGCAGAGTGAGTTGGACAGAAACATATCAAAAGAACTAAGGAACGGTGAGAACACTGAACTGCCTGTTTTAAAGCTGGAAATGTGGATTCGCTGTAGATGCTAACTGGCGCTTGTTTGGTCTTCAGCCACAGCAGAGCTGGATGACGCCTCGGCCCGTATGTCCCCGGTGGGCTCCGCCTCCAGGGTGGAGCTGGACCCCCTGAACAGGGTAAAGCAGCAGTACCTAGAGGTTCTGAAGAAGAACAACAGAATCTGACTTCACGTTACAGCTGCTAGCCTTCGACTTTGTCATTTAGCCATTATGAACTCTAAAGCCAACTCTAAGAATCATACTTTTATTTTTTTAATACATTTTTATGGAAGAAAGCATATACAATGCACATTGCACTTACCCACTCAGGAGCAAAAGGCTTGAATGCGTAAAAAGTTTTTTTTTGTTTGTTTGTTTTTTTTTTTCTTTTTCTCTGGCTTGGATTGGAGTTTTATTTGTGAATATTGCTGTTGCAAAATGTGTATTTCTAGATACTTGTATTTATCATTATTTTGCCAAGCTGTTATATTTGGTACGTGCCATCAGATGGTGCAATATGTCTTGGTCCAACTTGTACTGTCGTGTTATTTTTGATATTTTATTTATTCATTCACTAAATTAACAATATATACTTGAATAAGACGAGCCAGAATATTCACTGGTAATAGAAACAGGGTGACGACGTTTGTGTCATTTCAGTTATTTGTTTTTGTTTTGGTGAATTACTTTAAAAACCACTTTTTTGGTTGTTTTGTTTCTTTGTTTTTAATCATTATTCCTAAATACTGTAACTAATGTCGTGGTGTTCAGTCCAGGTTCTCCGGACTCACTGCCCTGAATGTGTTCCAACACACCTGGCTCAATAAAATAGGTCATCTAAACTTGTGCACACCCCAGTGACGAGCTGATGGTGATATTTTCATGAGAAACATCTCAGACATGCAGAGCAGGGGGTCCTGACATTCTGAACTGAAGAACACAGCTTTAAAGATCACATTTATTTCAACTACGGTGGCATAAAAATGTGTATTTTGAATACAGTGTTATGTACATTTTAATAGAAAAGTAAATGTAATACAAGCGTTATCAACAGCATTCTCTGTAATACTTTAACCTGCTTCCCAGTGGGAGTGCAAAAGGCATTAAAGTGTGAATTTCCAATGTATGAAACGTTTCATGTTGTTTATGGTCGGCAGGGTTTCTCCAAACCTGGTGACCCGGTGCAGGATGGATTTCACCTTTAGTCCACCAGGGTAGGCGCCACATCAAATGGCATTAGGACATCCGATTGGTCAGCTTTATTGCTCAGTATTACTTTATCTGATGTGGTTCAAAAACAAAAAAAATAAACATCCCCCAGACAGCTGCAACAGATGTAATATGTAACCACAAATTAAAAAAAAAAAAGTTGCAGTTTGATAGCTTCACATACACAACAAAAACTACAAATTATATACTCTGAGCGTTCCAAACCTGCTGCAAACCAAATCATATAAACCCTGAGTTATGTTTTGGAGATGTGGGGGAAACTGAAACACTCAGACCATGCAGACACAAGGAGAACATACAAACTCCGCACAGAAAGGCCTTTGGTCCATCAAGCCCAGGTCAGGTGAGGTGACAGTGCTAGCTGCAGCACCACCAGCACGCCACCCATAGTAGATGGATGGATGAAATGAGTGTGAGGGCGAAAAATTGTTTTGGCAACTGAAAAGTGTTTATGGCATTCCTACCCTGGGAGATTTCAGCTTTGTGCCAGAAAGTCAGATGGGTGTGAGTCTGAATATCAGCTGTCACTCACCAAACTGGGTCTTTTTCTAGTTCAGTTCACATTCATTTTTCATCACACCAAGAAAGCAAACAAGTTCACTGTAGTTCAACTATAACTCCAGTTTGTTCATGATTCAAGGATTCTAAGAAACTACAGAGTTAAAGGCTTTATTAGAAATTTTGAAGCCTAACCTTGAATGTAGAGAGGGAGTCTGCGTCACGGGCCGAGGATCATAACAGAGGATCATGATGTGATCTTCGTCTCCAGTTCTTAGTACTCTTGCTGCAGAATTCTGGAGCAAAATGTTTGAACAGAAAGAAAAAAAATGCATTACAACTTACTACTTAGTGACTTTAACTCCTCAGACTCTCAATGTTCAGGTGTTATTACGCTTGATGTTATTTGCTCCACATGTAGTGCATTGATGAAAATGTTTTCAGAGGACGTCCTTTGTTTGCATCATACGTTTTACTTGCAGCCCTATTTCCTGACTAAATGAATAAATGTATTCAGACATGTATTTATTCATTTCATCTGAGCAGAAAGTATATTTAGTAGTGACCTCTCGTACTTAAATTAGACCTAATTTTACAGTCTCTGTGTGCACGACTTGTTTTCAGGTGTCTCAGAGTGAAGATGCAGCTTGCCATCAGTCGTTTATGCACATGCATTTTTAACCCCGGCCCTCATTAGTTCTGTTTTTGATGTTCTTCACACACACACTAAACTTGACGGTATGCGCTGGTTTCAAAACCATTTTCCTCACTTATTAAAATGAGACAATGTGTTTATGATAGCCCCCCTCTGCCGTGTCTCTGCTGCCTTTGATCCGTCCTCTCTGCGTCAGCCTCAAATGTTAGATATTCAAATCCAGTTAAATTTATTTTTGTTTCCTTTATAGCAGATGGACACATCTGACAGGCTGACTATTAGGTGTTATTATTTCCCCTTTTTTTTCTTCAATTGACGCCACTTCATACGCTACACATATTCCTAGTTTTGATTGAGCAGGTTGCAGCTGTTGTCATGAAGCTCTGAAAGTAGGCGAGATTACAAAAAGAAACTCAGAATTAAGACATGATGAAGGAGTTGGGGTTTTTTTCTCTTGTAAATCAGCTCAGGTACAAAACAACACACTCATCACTAAACGTCACCTTTAGTCTGTGATGTCCAGTCCCGTTATCTTGCGTCTACTTCAACAACTGTTCAGAAAAACAAACCTAAAGCCTTCAGCTCATGATGAGGTTGTCATGGAGATGTTCCATCTGTAATTTTACAGCAATGGCACAATGAGGCAAGCTCTTTTTTTGAAACTATAACACCCAAATGAAAGCCAATAAAACTTCACCTACATGTAAAAAAAAAAATCAAAAAGTGAACTTAAAGAAGTACAATGAAATCCTAAATTATTTAACAAGATATAAATAACAGATCAGGGTGATTTTAGACCCTTTAGTCTGCTCAGTCTGGACTGTTACAGACAAAGGTGCTGACCAAAGCTTGTCTTGCCCAACATTTATGAAGATGAAAGCTAGTATGTCTTTGTGTCCTGTGGAGTGGAATTTTCCTTTCTACATTTAAATCAGGGTTCACAGAGTCTTTCCAGTGTAGCTGAGGACTTTAACCTGAAACACAATCTAAGACTGAGACAAGAGAGACAGGGTGAAGATATTCAGTGTACAACAGGAGTCCCCCCAGCAGCTTAGGCCTATAGCAGCATAACTAGGAGGTGGTCTAAGATACTACAGAGTTAGAGTTTGCACCTGAAATAAGCAAAAGTTAATAGATGGATGAGTAAATGGGAAGATGAAAGATGAAGAAAATACCTTCAAATTAGCTGTTTTGTCAGTTTATTGAAAAGATAATTGCAACACATTCATTACAGCACTTAAACCAGGCTCAGTTCGTGGCTGTAGCACATGTATCCTTCTGACAGCTATTTGTGTTTGTTTGGGGAGACATCAGCTGCAGGTGAAGGGTAGAACAAATTGAGGGACACGTGGAACAAGTGGAGTGTTTATTTCTGCTCGCCATGCTCTAAATCAGACATCGCTGCTTCCTGTCACCGACAAAATCCAAATGCGTTGTGGGCAAAAGAGATACTTAAATTCGATTTACTTGCTCTAACATGATTTAAATGAGCCTTTTGGCTCGCCCCGTACAGATTGACAGCATTGTCTTTATTGCCACTTTGTTTTATTTTTGGCTGTTTACTCTGCCTCTCTGCTGTCATCCCGCACCGCGGCTTTAAACGAGCACACTCAGATCTTCTGAGATATGGAGACAGTTTGTATCCTTTTTATGTTCTTAGTGCCTGATTTGACAAATATGAAAAAGGTATTCAAGGAAAAACTGACAAGTTGTGTATTGCCCTGTTTTCTCAGCTGCAAAGAGCTAAGCAGTAAAAAGACAAATCTGTAATCCTGTAACAGGAGAAACCGTACGCAGCAGAGGAAAACACCTAACCTCTCTCATTCAGGGTTATGCTGGGTCAAAGTCATTAATTGCACATTTGTGTAAAATAAAGCCTGAATTCTGAATATGCTGGTGCTTCGGAAGTCACTGTGGAGGGTCTTACTGTGTAATTTGTGCTTGTTTCAAATCATTTGTCCAAGAAGTAATCTTGGAAATGAATAAAGCATCCAGTCTTTATTTCCTTTATCACAGCTAGACGATAATGCCCATAAGTATTTACAAGCATTTACTTGAATTGAAAAGGTAAATGAGTGGATGCCCACTTGGCTGTCGTTTAGTTGCATGTGGAACCTGATGACCATTAGCTCAGTTTAGCGTAAAAACTAGAAGGAACAGAGTGAATTAACCAGTCTCTCAGTAAGTACAGTCTCATAATATGCCTTGTGTACTTCGAAAGTTCAACAAGTGACAATCAGAGGACAACAATATATATAGGTGTTTTGAGGAAAATTACAAGCAAGAGAAAGTATAAAGAGGCTGAGAGCCTTGAAAAGTGACAGGCAAGCAGCTGCCCTGGTGAACATCATTTTATGGCGCTTCCTGTCATACATGTTGTGATTTCTGTCTTTCTTTTTTACATAAACCCCAGGCTTGGGCTGCTGATCACTGGACATCACTCCTGCAGGTGTTTATGCCAGGTAAAGACAACGTAAAGTGCGTTGCTGTTGTAAAATCGACTTCTTAGTATCTGCGTTCAACTAGCTTTGCCTGACGCCAGGACCCAGATGCGTGGCACAAAAAAACTGAACTGAAAAACAGAATCTGAATGGAGAGAAGTGAAATTGAATTTATGTCATAAAATTGAGGTTTTAGAACTAAAATCACAATTTTTTTGTATTATTGCAAATAAAAAAAATGATCATAAAAATGTGATTGTAAAAAATATCATGTCATTTTTCATAAGAAGTGAATATAAATCATAGGAGTCATAAAATCTTAAATTTCTCAAAGATCCTAACCTTTATCATAAGATTAAGACTTTTGTACTAAAAACAATTTTCTTCTGTCTGCAAAATCACAAATTTTGATGTAAAATTGCAAGTTTTGCAAGATTGAGCGTTGATCATAAATGCTAGAAAATTATTACTCTTTAACTTCATTAACTTCATTTTGACATAAAATCACATGTAATATGTTTTTACTTTTTGATGTAAACCAGCTGCTCTCTACATCTGTTATTCCACTATTTGATGTCAGTACAGTAATCAACTGGGCAGTGGCATAGAAATGTCTGGGCCAGATTTGGCCCACAGGCCTGGAAGCATCTCCTGAGTTTGACACATGTTTTAGGACAACCAATGGTGTCTAAAAGACTACACCTTCATTCATTATTAACGTGACACTGGAAAAGCCCGTTCTGTACACATTACAAAGGTTTGCTGAAGAAGAAGAGGCTACTGGACTGGCCTGTCTGCCATCCTGACCTGACCCCTTCCCCAGTAGAGAAAGTGTGGAAAATTGTGGAATAAAAATTAACTGGCAACATAACATCTGAAATATTTCATCACTTTCTCAATGCCAAAATGGTGTGTAAGTGTTGTGAGAAGGAATAATAACATTACAAAAGGATAAAAGGTTTATTGTCCCAACCAATCTGTGGTTGAATATAACTGATCAGAATGAGTGTTGGTTGTTCAGTTTATGCCTTTAAATCATTTTCACCATCACTGTAACATCTCGTTAATAGGGGCGTGATAAACTATCGATATATCTCCATACTTATTTTTACAATATACTACATTGATTTCTGACACCAAATATCAATTATTACCTTTTAACATTGGACGATGTCGCCAGCGACAGAAAATGACATGCATTGTTGGAATTACTGTAACTCTTCAACTGTTCACACTAATCATGTAATTCCAACGGATTCTGAAAGCTGAGAAGCGCAGCTTTGTGCTGATATACATGGTGTACATTACAGTAGTGGCATCAGTGGCAGCGTTGTGTTGAGTTGTTCAGCAAGGTGAGAAGAGGATCAACGGGAGAGACAGCGGATGACAGAGTGCAAACGGTGAGTGTTTTGCAGTGTTTAGAAGTGTCTTCTTTGCTGATAGTATTTTCATGGTTGTAAATAACAATTTTAATGTTAATTTTTCTGGAGGTTTTGAGTGTCTTTTGCCGTGTTTTTTGTTTGTTTGTTTTTCCCATGTTCCACCTGTTTTTGCAAAATTTATCTATTTGGAGTAAGCCTTTAGCATGAGTTCATAAAGACAGAGAACTCAGTTTAGAATGAAAGAAATACAATAAATACTTTAGAGAAATTTGAACTGAAACAGTTCTCAGGGCCCAGTTACCGCTTACTTTACTCCGAAGTGGCATTCATTATCAAATGTACATTCAAAGCAGATGTTTTATGAATATCATTATTAGTACTGTGCTTAGTGGAGGACGTTGTTTATATGTTGCTGAAGATTCTAATAGTTGTTTTCTTTTGTTTTCTTTTTGGTTTTTTTTCACACAGTTTAATGCATCTATAACATGTAAAATTTTCAGTTCGAAAGTTAAATTAGAAAAAACGGGAAAAAGAATTCACAAAAAAAACTTTTTTTCAGACATTTATTGATATGAAAAAAGACAGAGAAAAAGGACTTATTAACCATGTTAAAAAAACATGGTTTAAATAGTTTGTGAAATATGAGCCAAAACAAATACAACCTCCACTCCTGTATGTTGCAGTATGGCTCACTGCCTTGACAGGTGGGAGCATTTCCGATATCGTATCATGACATGGTGACAAATGTAACAGAAATACGTGTCATATAGCGAGATCCTCGCCAATACACACCCCTACTTGTTCATGACAACACATTCATTTCAACATGAGCTGTCAACCAAGAGTCTCAGAATTCGTCTTGAAAATGTCCTAGCCGCGATGGCAAATCTCGCAGCAATCCAGACAAAACTCAAGGCACTCTGTGGGTTCGCAGCAGGACTCAAACAAAACCGAGTGGCAGTGAGCATGGCAGTTGAGCTCCTCCACTGGCGCCTCCTGGATGGCAGAGCAGCAGCGGCTGCAGGCGCGGCAGCAGGAGGAGCAGAGGACCTGAATGCAGGAGGAGCAGACCTTCAGCAGACCCAGGAGCAGTGCCGACCATTGGCACCACAGGCACGCCAGCAGCAGGTGGAAACACGAGTCTGTGGGCACCACGATAAGCAAACAGAAGGTGGAAAAATGATTTTTCAGACAAATATATCTGAGGCCACAGCTGCTGGGTGTTCTGAAAGCTTGTCACACAGCTTCAAAAGTAGATCTTAACAACCTCTATTAGCCCTAAATTAATCTCTGGTAGGTTTGTTTGTGATGCAAAGTGGAACTTAAAAGAGAAAATATTCTGCTGAAGTGATCAAGTGTGATTGTGTTTACTTAATCACGGGGCTTTGTTCAGTTCTCTGGGGAAAATAAAGGCCACAGAGGCTCTCAGCGACAAACAACAATCAGAAGAAAGCTGTCACACGATAATTGCTCTGCTATCCAAATTAGGAGCAGATGAAGTTGCATACATTAACCTCACCCTGGTGTCATTGTTCATCGCCCGTTGTGTTATTGCAATGCTGCTGTTTTCATCCTCACAAGGACCAGATAGTGTCTGAGCTCATGCAAATCAAGCTGTTTTATCGTGTTTACTCAAAGAGGTGGCAGAATTCCCCGGGGAGCCGCTTCACTACTAGAATGAACCACCTCTCACATATAACTTACGCTAAAACTTGTATATAGATGAAAAAGGAGCACTGTGTGTGTAGTCAGTACATAGACTACATGGACAGCTTCACAGACGTGACAAGATGGACAAACTGATAAACAAAGCTTTGATAAAACTAGTGGGAGAGGGAAGTTTTAAAGAGCTGCTGTAGAATGTTTCTGATTGTAGAATCATTCTGCCAGAGATGGAAAAAAATTCACATGTAATGTATATTCCAGATCATATTATTAACCCATTTAATCCCAAGTTTTTTAATGCAAAATCAAGTCAAGTCAACTTTATTGTCAATTCTGACATGTGTAACACAATAGGATTGAAATTACCTTCCTCAAAGGCCTAAGATGCAGCATGTAAAGACAAACATGTTAACAAAATGTGCAAATATATAAAATATATATATATACATATAAAAAGTGCATGTATTTCAATCCTAGACCTTCCTAACACATAATATGTTTTGTTTTTTGTTTTTTATTTCATGCTGGTTATGTTAGTGATAATGTATGTTTTATACTCATTTTTATGCATTAATTGTTTTCAATGGGAAACCTAAATTCACACAAATCCTTCAATTTGATCTATTCACACAAATAATTAATAACAGTAAATCTAACATCAGAGTAGGTGTCAAATGCATCTTTTTCAAATTGTAGAAATGACTGTGATGTAGCACACCTCACTTTGGGGTTGTTTTAAGTCTATCAAATCCTATACCTCTGGTAGTTTTAAGCTGTATAGGAAATAGAATAAACAGCCACGACCTTTGACATGATGACTATGTGTTATTCTAGTGGAAACAATTCTTGTCATGCTTACATTTACTCTTCTCGTGATCACAAAATGCATGCAGGCATGTAATTCCAATGATATATCAGTAGTAGACCCTTTAAAATATCTGCACAAAATATTTCAGTTATTTTTACTATCAGTATTTTTACTAATTTCCTTTCGTAAACGTTTGAGGCAGACATCTCCTTCCAGAGGTGCAACTAGGAAGAAAAGAGGCCTGGTCATGTGACCATTCACACTAGTTACATGTCAGTGATACAATTAAGATGAGACAACCTACTATTTTATATAAAAACTGCATTAGTTGCCCAAAGTCAAAACAACACTTTGAGAAGTTAAAAAAAAACAAAAAACAGGCAGACATCAATTGTTGTAGGTGGGATTAAAATGCTTAAGGTCAGTGAAAACAAACCTCACCATCAAACCTACCAGCAGGTGTAGTGGCAGACTGGGGAGATCCAGCCACACTGACTTTGCTCCTGGTCCTCTTGCTGCTGTTGGAGCTGTCACTGCTGTGCTCTGACAACCCTGAGTTCTGCAACGGACATGTACTCTTGGAGTCTTGGTCCAGTCTGTGATCTGGCACGTTGAAGCTGCATCGTGGACACGTGGGACTATGGAAGATACTCTGAGGCTTCTTGAATATCCCTATTACCTCAGCTGGAGGAGCAGGCAGAGGCTGAGCTGGACAAATCAGACAGAAACATTGGGTTCATCTGGCAGCAGGACAAGAAAAGTGTGGATGGTTTGAAGTTTGAGTTGCAGAGGAGCAAACTGGGAACATAAAACACTGATTAGTTCTTTAGCTGCACATAAAGGAGTCAACCTACTGGGGTCTGGTTCCTGGAAAAAAAGAAAAAAGTTAATATGTGTCATGAAATCAAAAATGTCACAAAATCTGTGAATTTACCATAAAGTTGAGGCTTTTGTAATAAAATCACTTTTTTTTTCTTGTACAATTGCAAATTAAAACTACAAAAACAAAACTTACTGTGTTCAAAAATGCCAAATTTGGCACCTTTGTTTTTTTTTTGTTGTTTTTTTTTGGTGTTGTTTTTTTTTTTTTTTTTTTTTTTTTTTTTGTGTGGGGGGGGGGGTTTATTTTCCTCCAACCCCAAACTTCCCAAACACCCCCCCCCTCCCAAAACTTCCCCCTTTTTCCCAAAAC
>JBAMYA010043227.1:0-13615 GCA_037176975.1 Arrhamphus sclerolepis
CCCCCCCCCCCCCCCACCTCCCCCCCCCCCCCCCCCCCCCCCCCCCCCCCCCCCCCCCCCCCCCCCCCCCCCCCCCCTCTACTCATGATCAAAGTATATCGGGTTCCCGTGCAGAAACACTCCTTTCTTCCCCCAAGCTTTGTGTAGTATCTCTTCCTTGGTTCTGCTACGGAGAAATTTAACGACGATAGATCGTGGCTTGTTGCTACCGTCCTCAGCAGGTCGTGGAGCCAGCGCTCAGTGTGCCCTCTCGATATACAACTCCATATTTGGGTTGATCTTCAGTGTGCCTCGAAGTAATTTTTCCACAAACTCTCTCGTAGATGAACCTTCTACTCCCTCTGGCACATTGTATATCCGGATGTTATCTCTTCGTGACCTCCCTTCCTGGTCGAGCAGTTTTTCTTGTTGTTGGTTTATCACTTCGATCATTTTACTCAGTATCTGCTCCATGTTTTGTGTGCGCTCATCCACCGCATCAATTCGGTCTTCTGTGTCTCTTAATTTTTGATGTACGTTGGTGAGTTCTGACTTACTGTCAGTCAGCTGTTGTTTTGTGTCCATTTGGAACTCCCGTATCTCCCCCAGAATTTGCGCTGGGCCAGCGGCCTCCGTGGAGGGCGGGTTAGCATTAGCACTAGTATCGTCTTGATGTTGCTGTGTTGGTGTGCCACTTGCCATCTTTCTCTCTGGTGCAAGCTCTTCATTCGTAGTTTTCTTATTTCCGTTCATTTTCCCCATTCAAGACCCCCTTACAGCTTCCATTTTACTCATATTGTGTTATATATTGCAAGTTATGGCGACCAAATTAAGATTCTTCAGAGGAGCGATCAGCTTAAGCTGCCATGTCGGTATGTGACGTCACCGGAGTCTAAATAACATTTTTAAGTGAAAAATATGGACAAATAATATGGGAAGATATAGAAAGGAGTACATTTTTATCATGGTGAGGTTTTGCAAGGGACGACCCCAACGTAGAAAAGCAGGCTTGAGGCACAACTAATCCAAAAGGTCATCTTTTATTTCCAGGGTGCAAATGCAGAAAAGCCAGGCAGGATCACAGGAAGGGAAACATGATGGACCAGCAAAGACACTGGGAAAGACAAGACCTTAAATAACTCAGACAGGAGTAACAAGACACAGGTGAAAGATGAGGGCAGGGCAGATGAGGAACAGGAAAGTCAAACAGAAGAAAACAGGACTTAAAAATAAAGCAGGACACCAAGACAAAAGAACAGAACTGGACAAAGAGCCAGAAAGCAAGAGCACCTACACTGAAAAAACCCAGATTCCAAAAAAACAATGAACCGAACCCCCCCCCCCCCCCCCCCATGCAAACCATGACAGTGGAACTGGGGGGATGTTAATGGAGTGGAGAGGAGATGACAGGAAGGACCCCATTCACAGACCACCCCTTTCTCCCAGTTGATGTTGGGAATGTGCTGTGGGTAACCCAGAGTGAGAGGCTGATGGGGAGTTTTCAGGATGTAGAACTGGATTTCCTCATGATGGTTGCTGGAAAGTAGCATGGGGACAGTCTGAGTTACAGTAAGGTCCGTCAAGGGCCCGAGCGGGAATTGGACGAGGCAAAGGAACCTGCTTGATCCCCAACTGCTGAACCAGCTCCTCGTCCATAATACAGGCATCAGCACCACAGTCTATGAGTGTAGGGAGGGACTGGATCCACCAGGCAGGAGTAACTGGGCTTGAAGCTGAGGCCTCTGTGGTTGAGGAGGGGGCACGACAGTTGGGCTCACCCAATGGCCCAATGCCCACCGCCCAACTGCGGTGGGCATTGGGCCAACTGCATTGGTTCCGCCTCCTCCTCACTTTATTGATGGGTGTCCTGCCTTCTCTACTTGGTGCCTTTTCCGTTCTTGTTGTAGGGGGAGGGGTCCTTAGTACCTGGTTGACTGAGAGGGCTATGGTCCAGAAGATAGGTCCTGGGTTCCTTCTCGCCATGTCCTCGATGCGGACCTTATTGCCGACTTTCATGCCTTCATCCTCCCAGCCTTCTGCCACTTCAGATCCACTGAAGACTCCCGTGGTCTGCGCTTCAGTTCTGCTGTCCTGAGGGGGTTCCGTCGAGTGATGAGGGCTCTGATTCTGCTGGACCGCCCATGGAGGGCATGAACTGGTTTGACTCAGGGGGATTTTAGGCCCGCCTACAGCTTTTGTTCCCCCTGCGCTCTGCTCATCAGCCAGCTAACATTTAAGCTGCACCGTTTGCCCTCTTTCAGTGCCATCTTGTCTCTGCAGCATGAACTACTCTCCAGCATTCGTTCTCAGATTCATGTCTTGGTTTTGACTCCGGTTTGCCTCTGACCACGTCTTCTGTCCCGACCTTCTTCCCGTCCACGACAATCCTTCAGTCTGCTCCCTCTGGACCTTGTTTGCCCTGTTGATTGTCTGGCAGTTTCCAATACTGCTTCAGCATCGACCACGAGTCCAGCCAGCCCCTCCACGGTGTTGTCGCCTTCTTCAAAGACTCACAGTGTGTCTCTTCCAGAGCACTCACCTGCCAGTCAGCGCTGTTTTCTGTTGGTTCCTGGAGCTTTCCAAAGACTGCTGCCTGTTGACAACACCTTTCAAATTACTACCTGGTGTTGTGCTGCACTTGGGTCCTAAAATCTGCTTCTGACACTTTTAGCTTGTGATTCCTCAAATATTTAGACATTTAAAAATCTTTAAAAGTCCAGTTTGGTAATGATTCTTTCCAGTGCTGTAGTGATTTCTGTTCTCCTTTAAGGTCTGACCTGCCACTTAAGAGTTTGTCAGGTGCTGATTTTCTTTCCAACACTAATAAACTGAGTAAAGTAACATAATCAGACAATGGAGAGTAGCAGAGGCAGCATGCTGTGTTTTCTGTCAGCTTTATTTTATTTTACAGGCTGTATTAATCAAATTTAAGGACAAATTTTCACATTATGTTAGCAGCAAGTTTAGAGATAGTGGCACTCAGAGAAGATGAGGATTCACTACTTTCTCCTCAAACTACATTTAACCCCTTCATGCACACATTCATACAGCGATGTTGGGTTATAAGAGAGCAGGATGACATCGGTTAACTTTGACTACTTATGTTTGGTTCTCCCCACCATTGTCACGCTTTGCTTCTTTAAACTCTAATCTTTTTGAGTGAGGACTTTCAAATGTGTCTGAGAGGGAAATGCACTGATAAAAAGCCAAAGATGTGGATTCATGTTTTGTCACACTGCGGTTGTGTGGGTTTGTTCGATGAATAATGCAGCAGTCTAGCAAAGCTGCTAATGTCACTCACAGAATGCAGGGAGGGAGATATAAAAGGCCACTGTAAAGATAATTTGTGTATATTGGAAATCCAATTAAAGATAAATGAAGGAAGAATTCATTTCTGAGCTGCAGAATAAAGATCTGGGCTTTGGAAATCTCTTCTGTGTTTTTAAGAAGTTAAACTAAATATTCTGAATTTCTAAATGAAACAAATGTTGGGGCATGTGCTTCTTACTCCAAACAAAATCTTTAATGCAGTTTGTCACAAATATTTTGGTTTTGGTTTCAGGTGTGGACAAATGGAGGAGAACTAGTCCAAACGCTGGTGATCAACGCCATCCTGATTATGTTTAGATGAGATCAGAAAGATGATCCTGAACTGAGCGACTGACGACGTGATTGTCTTTATCACAGCCGTTCTTTAATCACTCTGAGCAGAGTGGGCTTTGTTCAGATGTGTTTATCATGTCATTAGCCTCATTTCACTGGTAAATGTCCCATCTCTGCCAGTCACACGGCAGGAATATTAATCTATAATAAGCACTTTATATCTGCCAGAAACAACTTGCACTTTCCTTTTCAGATGAAGCCGAAGATAAAATCTCTGCCATTAAAATTCAGCAGATCCACTCTGAAATGGTACCATCCAATTACATGCAACACTTCCCTCTGAAACCAAAATGTACAAAGCTTCACATCAATCTATGAAACTTTACTCAAGTGTGGCTTGTTTTATCGTCCTGACAATGAAGGGAGATCTGAAACGCAACCTCAGAACCTATCACCTATTGTCTGCAGACTTTCACACGTGGCTTATTTTGGAAGTATCCCAAGTACATATTTCAGCTTTGCTCCAATATAAATATGCTCTTAAAGCATTTTTTGAAGGAGGCTGCATCAGGCTAGACAGAGAGAATCCAAGAAACCAAACAAACAACAAAGTGTTAAGAGATCTTTGTCTGTTTTTGTTGAAGGTGTTTGCATGTAACTGTGAGGTACGACATGAATAAGTATTTTTATTGGATCCAACTGCTCAGATGCAGGAAAGCTCCTCTGAATTTTAAAAGGCTCTCATTCAAGGTGCTTCGATGGATGAAAATATTCCAATATTAACCCAATTAAGACAACACTCTGAGGGCCAGATTTATCAGCATCCCAGTTTGCATGTCGTAATTCACTAAGCGCATCATTTACTAAGAGTGATTGTGCAAACAGTGGCAGGTGCAAACGTGCTGGAGACGCCCTGTTTAAATGAGGGTTTTGCTTTGTTTCTGGCCTGTACAGCAGAGCTCCACCAGTACCATCCAAACAACAGAACCTGCTCTTCAGGACTCCAACGATGCGCTCCTCAATATTCCTTCTGGGGCCTCGTTGTGTCTTATTTCTCCAGCAGATGTGCTTCTCATATGTTTTTATTTTTCTCAAAAAACATAAGAATGAATATGACACATGCTCTTGTTTCTAATGTAGGCCAGTAAATTATTTCTTGAAGGATTTCACAAACTGACCCACCTACAAGCCAGCCATCTCCAAACTGCAACTTGGAAAACAGAAAACTGTTTTTCAGAATAAAAGAATCACGCGCTGACCCGGGAGATTTTACCACAACGTTGGTAATGATGCCTTTGGCATCACAAACGCACTGCGAAAAAAAGAAAGAAAATGAAATAAAAACCTTGTTTGGTGTCATTTGACGACTGCCAAGTGTGTGGAAACCTAATCATCCTGGTCATCCTGCGCCCCGTGACATTAGGGACTTCAGACAGCACTTCTGAAAAACGGGATTGGGAGCTCCCAGCTGTAACAGCTACCATACGCTGGACACAGACATGAAAAGTGTAAACTAGAAAGGAGTTTTGTCATTGCAGGTATTGCGTAACTCCTCCTCATGGCTCCAAATCCATTCTGACGTTGCGCCCACTGTTAGTAAATCAGTTTGTACATTTTTTTTGTGTGTGCAGTGAGTTTGCTCTTGTTTTGATACACCCAAACCATTAGTAAATCTGGTCCTTAGAGAGAAACCATCATGTGCACACCAGTGGCAGCAGCTGGTCTTTCACAGAGGAAAAGCTAATTGTCAGATTACATCATAAAATTTGTCATTTTAATTATATGTAAATTCAGACATGAATGTGAATGACAGGAGTTTGTTGTTTTGGTTTCTCCCTCTCCTCCTGTGGTGATTGATAGTGGAGGACAGAAAAGTTAGAGCCCATGTTTTACCGGTTTTCTGGATTTCTGTAGTATGGCCTCACGTGCACTGCTTACTTTAGATTCCAGGACGTTTTATCTGACTTGTGGGCATCAGTTAGCTGCTATCTAAATGTGGCAGATTCCTGGACGTTCCGGGTGATTTGGGATGTTTGTAAAATCTGCTGTTACTTTTCAAGAACAAGGAAAATGTTGAAATGATGTTAAATTGAAACAAGGAAATACTCTGAGTGTGTTTTATTTACAGTGTAAGAAATGAACAGTGGAAATGGTCCAGTAATTTCACCAAGCAAATACCAAGAAATGGGTTGCAATTTGTCTTTTGACTTCACTTGCAAAATCCATGATGGGACTGAGCTCCCAGTGATGAAGTGATGGTTTATATCTCAAAATAGCTGTTAATCGAAACGAGATTCAGCCTTTAGACTGATCCTCCAATGATCATTAAGCTCAGCGTCCAGGCCACACCCACAGTTCCATTCACCGATGTGTCTGGAGGCGGGGCTAAATCCTGGCATTCATCCAATGACCTTTGAGTTTCCAGGCGATGAAAAAAAAACTGTTCCATTCAGTCCCATTGAAGTGAATGGACACTCAGCTTCTACGGGTAAAAGCATGGAAATCTTGGTGCTTCTGAACGAACTCGTCTTCCAGATGAACGCGTTCTAACGCATTTGTAGTCAGTGAAATGTTAACACGACTGTAAATATTTGACCATTTAATTTTTGACATTTTAGGGGAAGATGATCTGTCCTTGCTGGCTTAGAGACATCACCTCTGGTGTAAAGGTAGTGTCCACGAGGTCAAAGCGAACAATTAGACTTTTATTGAGACAAGTAGATTCTGATCGATTTGATTTTAGATGCACATTTTTTACTTTTCCTTTATTTATTTGGTGTTTTTATTGATGCACAAAAGGAATGGCACGTTTTAAAATTTCATTGTACCTGTTACAATGACAGTAACAAAGATATATTCACATATATTGATATTCTCTAAACAGATTAACTGCAGATTAAATACATGGAAACAAGTGTCAGTTGCACATTTTACGTCAAAAATAATTGAAACCTTTGCAGTAGTCATGGTGTTAATGCATTAAATTCTGGAGGGAAAGTTGGATGTTAGGCGTAGGGACTTGCTCTAAACCAGAATATGAAACATCCTAATTGAAAGGATGTCTTATTAGACCGTCAACAATTGTTAGACCATTGCTGTCCATGTCAAACATGTCACTGTGGACGATCATTTATCACCGTAGACCCTGCGCTGGGATACCACTGTGTTTCCAGTACGTACTCGGATAATGAGAAACTTTTGGGGTTAGAAGCTGAACTGTTAATCAGGTTGTGGACCAGGATCCTAAAATGAAAGAACATCACCTGAGTGATGAGGGAGAAAGTGTGGTCACAGCGACACAATAACAGATAACAGATAATACTTCCTGTCTCATATCTTAGTCATATTTCAGTTTAATATATCTGATTAGATAATGTCATTCTTTTGTTTTGTTTTTTAAGAATTGACAAGTCAGAGTACATCCTTTGTGCAGGAAGTTTTTTATTTGAGCTCCCTATACTCTCCTGGAATCACCGTCCTCCTCGGTTTCACGTGCACTCTGATGTGCACTGCATAAACTCACAACTGCACGTGCACTGCCAACACATTCTGGATGTAGCGCTGTGGACATCTGTGCCACAATCATTCTGCCTGACTGAGTGGATTCCCAATTACACGCTGGAGTAGCGTTCCAGCGCTGATACGGGCCACACGAACGCTAAAAAATTAAGCGCTAAGGCTTGTAGGCTCTGCGTTTCATTAAGGTGTAATTAGAGAGGAAGTAGGTCACTGCAGCCAGCTGTGCAGCAGCTTCTCCTCACCAGAGAAGGCTTTGAGTTGATTTTAAGGGTTCAAAAAGAGGCCAATCATGGCTACCCAACGCTCTCCGTCGGGTCTTCGGTTTTGAACTTCCTTCCTCAGATTTGACAGGCATAAAGGGAAGTTTGTCCTTTTTCTTCTGTCAATATTCAAGGACATCCTTCTGAAATGGTGTGGAGAGCTCTTCCTTTTCAGTCCACTGTGTTTTATGTAATTTTTTGAGCTTTGCTGAGACCTTCATGATGGAAACCTCATGTACAGCTCACAGATCTTGCTATGAGGTGTTTTTTTAAAATCTAATTGGTTCTATTTACTGACTGTGTAAAGATGTCTGTATAGTACACAGAGGACATATCAGCTGGCCTATCTAATCATTTGAAATCTCTTCCTTATAAGACGAGGATTTATGACCTTCAGTTGCTGTAATCCATCCAAGTTACTAACAAGACCTAAACATGCTGAAAGTGCTGTGTGAATGTACAGAACGTACTTGCAGTGATCCTCATGTGTTACATTCCTTCTGTTGACGGTTCAGTTCTGCTCAGCTTTAATGGTACTGGTACTAATGGTTTTAATTTAGGTTCCCTGTTCAGTTCCTGCCTTCGACGGCAGCCTCAAATATTTCTTGTTGACGCTTCGCTTCAACGTGACGCAGCATCAGGAGCAGGTTTCTTTCTCTCCGAAGGTTTCCAGGAGATTTCTGCAAAGATTCATTGCTGCCAGTAGTCCACCTCTTTGCGTTGTTTGATGTCTGCGACTGACAGAACACTGCAGATCTGGATGTCAGACACCGTGTGACGTGTATAACCTCCACTTTCTCCAGTATTGGATGGATAAAAGTAATAACACTGCATGACAGAACACCCACTGCGCAGGTGTTTCACAGAGAGATACTTTAGTTTCCACTCTTCATCTCAGAAATATTTTATTTATTACATTTTCTGCATTTGTTATGAGTCCTGCCTTTTGCTCTTTTCTGTTAACGCTCCCATCTTCTTGGTTTGCATCATCGAAATTCAAGTCAGTTTAAGAATAACATGATGTTGAGTAATTGAAGTACTTAGTGTTGTTACTTCATTTCATATCTATCTATCTATCTATCTATCTATCTATCTATCTATCTATCTATCTATATATTAAATATATAGACATATATGAAAAGTAGCTGTAAAATTGTGAAGAAAAAAGATAACAAAGATAAATAACTAAATAAAAAGACGGGTGCTCAGCTGCTCCCTGCAGTGTTACAGAGTCAGTAGTTGGCTGCATGTCACCTGTCTGCTCCGATTTACCTCCAAATACGTGGAAAATATGTAAAATAATAGTGTGAGGGTGGTTTTATTGCAGCTAAGAGGCTGAATTCTGGGACATCCAGAACTTCATCATCAACCAAAGAGTATTCCACGGTGAATCACGAACTGATCCACGTTGCTGAAAATCAGCTTCCTGTCAGCAGGCGTCTGATTGGTTCTCTGTTGTGGATGTAAAAACGGGGGCGTCGGCCACACTGAAGCAGTTTAACGATGAAGCGGAGAGCGACTTTGAATTCTCCATCATCCTTCACCACAGGGGGGTGGGGGGGTCTCCAGTAAATATTCACAAAGCCACACGCATCAAAAGTACAACAGTTCAGAGAAATTTGAACGTGTGTCTCGCATTTAAAAGGACCAGATGTTTGAGGAAACCAGTCGGTTAGTTTCAAATCTGCCTAAATCTGGTGAACTAGCTGCATGGAATCATTATCTTCTATCTGTTCTTAGCTAAAAGCAGAAAAATTGATTGATTTCTTCCAAGCTGGTAAGAACAAACAAAAACAAAAAATCAAATCCAGTACATCATTAGGTACATCACTCACACTGAGTAATAACATAAAAAGATATAATATAGTACAATTACAAGAAAAAAGAAAACTTGGAAAGGAGGGGGATGATGATAACTTATTGACTCCCATTCAGTCCTTAATAAATTATGTCATTTACAGCTTATTAATTAATGAGCATCATAATCAACATATCCATTTACATGAAATATATAATATATACTTGGAATAATATCAATATTTGTTGCTAGGTCTGAATTTTCCCTGTAATTTCTAATGAACATTACTTTTTTTTATTTTATTTAGATTTAAAGATTATTTATTAATATCTATCCATAATTTTAGTTTAAGGAGTTCATTATTGGTATTATATATTAAATCACTATAACTGTCACAAGAAAAGAATATATTGGTGTCATCTGCAAATAGGATTAATTTTAATAACTTAGACATACTAAATATGTCATTTATATCCAAATTAAACCATTTAGGCCCTGATACAGAACCCTGTGGGACCCTGCAAGCGATGCCCAAATATTCAGATTTAAACTCACCCGTTTTCACGTACTTCTGTCTCTGAATTTTTATTATCATAACAATCAGTGGATAATTTATTTTGCTAACACTATCTATTAATTTTACCTCAGTTACTCCTGACAGAAACGTTGTCTTTGAATTTATTTCTATGGATTAAATGTCTAATCTGTTACCTTTACATTTCCGGATTTTATCTGGCCCAGCGCTTACAAAAAAATAATATAAGTTAAATTGCAACGATCAAATGAACGCGATTAGGTAGCAAATGTTTGCATCCATACCAAGTTATATATGAAGCTGCTGCTCATTAGGATCAGTTAGTTCAAGGCAGTTGTGAGTTCTTCTCTCAGTCACGTTACAAAATCACAAAACATTTTCTGAACTTTTCTGAAATTTAAAGTCGCAGTGTCAGCTGTGATCATAGATGAAAACTAAAGCTTTTACGTCACTGCTCAGGCGTGATGATCGCCGCTCTGGGTCTTATGCCGAGACATTAACACCTCTTGTGCTGCTGAAGAATCAATTTTCTCTGCAATGTTTGAGAGCAGCTCGTCGGCTGAATGCAGCTGATTACATTCGGCTTTTATTAAGTCGCCTCCTCAAAAGTCCATTACATCTGTCTTCATGAAATCTGAGGTTTCGCTAATTGTCTGGTGTCGTGGTAAGAAGTGAGCCGCGTTCTTTGATTGGATGGAGGAAGCAAGTTCTCACTCCACGCATCCAGATTCTGATCAAGTCTCTGCTCAGCCTTCCTTTCCTCCTTCATCTCCTTCCACTTGGTATGGATGACTTTCGTTTAGCTCCAGGATAAAATGTGAAATGTCGCGCAGCAGTTTGTCTCATCTTCCCCTCCAGCTTTAAACAGCATCTCACTCATGCATCTCCCTTCTTATGGATTCTCTTTTGCTCCTCTGCTGTTTTTTATTCTACTCTTCTCAGCACCATTTCATTCATTTCATCTCCAAATGGACCAAGAATTCATTGAAACAAAGTGACTTACTTCTAAAGGACTCCGCCTCCTCAACTTTCTTTTTTTTTTTCTACGTTTCCATCAAGATAGATAATAATCTGCTGTAACTGTTCATTATACAGCACTTGATCATTTACATATTTTCCATTTGCGGCTGCTCGACAGCTGTCTCTGCAAAGAGGTGTATTAAATTTGATTGGAAACGACATATAGCTAAAAAAAAAAACAGAAAAACAGAGCATGTCATTTGCATTCACGGTGCACAGATGCAGACAACATCAAAGTCTGTCAAACATCTTGACTCGATAGTTTTTACGCTCTGGTAAAGCAAACCTGTGTGATCACACGGTTTGCTTGCTTCCATCCTGCTGCCTTCCTTCCTTCACTGGTTTGACAGCAGGACATTTTACATCCCAGTATTTTGATTTAACACACCTGTCAACAGCGTTGACTGGTTGTACAAATCACAGTGAGCTTTTGTTTCCTCTCTTCACTCTGTAGTTTAATCTGTTCAGAACGACAGACCGACATTTGACATTTACCTGCAACTGCTCTTCAGTCCACCATCGAGCATCAGGCAAATGTCAGTCCTCAGAAAAGTGTAGCGCAGCGTTTTCTGAGTCTGAGGTGTTTGCTGACGTGTAAGCAGCCCGCGAGCACTGCAGCCGGCACTTTTTATTTTTATTTGTTTTTCCAAAGAGGTCACAGCCCAGCTGGATGCGCCACCCTGACTGCTGGCTCTCCCCAGGCGCCAGCTGACTTTCTCCCTCTGCTCCCGTCCCCGACGCTGCAAGGACGCCGCCGCAAACGGGTGCACGTGGGCTAGTTGTATGTTTGTGAAATCCCTCCGTCTTTCCACTGTGGCCAAAATGGTAAAATCGATAGGCCAGAGAGGTGTAGACTTGGATGAGTTTTAACTTTACCAAGGGACTGGTAGAAGTCACGACCAGACAAGTCTCATGTTCGATTTTGGTTTCCAGATTTATGGGGCCGTAAAGACAATGCAGTAATCTCCCGATCTTTTTGATCTCTGTCTGCAGGCAAGCAGACATGCCCCCCAGAGAAATTTGATTGCGGGGGATCCACCAACAAGTGTGTCTCGTTGTCATGGAGATGTGATGGCGAGAAAGACTGTGAGAATGGAGCGGACGAGGAAGACTGTGCATCCGGTGAGTATTTTGTTTGTTTGTTTAAAGTCAGCTTTCCTATACCATAAGGACATTAAAAACGTGACCTGAATGGAATCAGCCGATGGCATATGCTGTTTTAATGCAGCTGCAGCAGTGACAGATGTGCGGCGGTGAATGACAATGAGGATAACATCGTAGACCTCAGATCCTACCGGTTTAGTATTTTCAAAGGTTTTGTTCTCTCTAATCTAATTTCTGTTTGCTTAAAACATTAAACCTCATCTTGTGCACCAGGGAGGCTGAGTTCATTATTCTTTTGGTTTCTCTATTATTTTCTTCTTCTTTCCTGTTCTTATGCGTACGTGAGAGTGAGTGAGTCCTTCACCAACCTTCTTTGACACATGAAACCCTGATTCTGTCATTGAGGACTAAAAATACAGACAGTGAGGCACGAACAGACAGACTGAAGGCAGTGATGGATGTGTGTGTGTGTGTGTGTGTGTGTGGGGGGGGTGTGTCACCCCTCCATCCCCACCAGAGTGTACGCAGGCCGGCAGCCAGACGTGAAGCAGTGATTGAGGTTGGCTTTAGACCGAACCCTTAAACTCAGACATCTGGTGACTTCCAGCTGTTCCAGCTGAGTGATGGTTCAAGTGATGGACAGACCTTCATCTATGTTTTTCATTCAGATGCTCATGCAGCCTCTCCTCACTTTTACTGAGGCAAACCTTTTGTTCTAAACACCGTTACAGGTGGTATTTCTGGGCTCGTCATCGCCGTGTTTAGAACATCATCACTGCTCAGCAGACTTGCTTCCTCATTCACCCTGTTTGTGTGCCGTGTTGTTGGTGATGCCATCTTTTTGCTTCTGTCAAACCCTCTGAAGCTCTTATGATGTTCTATTTAAAGCTCCAGATGTAACATTCATGCTGCCGGCTGTGCTCCGCCAGATGTTGTAGGATGTAACAGCCCATGTGTTCAAAGGTCAAGACCTTTTAAGATGTGTTGAAAGTGAAACAAAACAGAACACGCCTCATATTTGGGTAATTATGGTATTCCATGTGGAGGTTAACGTGCGTTCAACCCTGCAGTGCTTTCTAAACCCAAAGAAAAGAAAAGAGGTGCGTGCAGCGCCATGGGATTAGCATGTTTGTGTTTTTCACTTGAATCCTCCACAGACTGTCTCCTGGGGGCAGGTCAGGACTGCAGGAAGACCCCCTCTTCTTGGGTCCTGGGGTACCACGGAGCTTCTTCTTTTGATCAGTGATGTTTTAAGTGGCATTTGTGAATACGGTTGTTAACTCTAAAACCTGCTGTCTGTGTGGTTTTCATCTGTTGATGAAAGAGGTTCTTTATGGACTTTGTTTAGCAGATCGAAGATCGTGGGTGTCCAGCTTAGGCTCGCCCCCTCACCCCTTTTTGCACTGAATTACGTAAATTAATATTTTGTAAGCCTTTCTGCCTAACCCCCCCCCGTATCTGTTTATAAATAAAATAAAAAACACAAACCTAAGATAAGAAAAGGTTGTTTTCTCCCTTCTGCTGTTCCTCATGTGGGTCAGGAGATGCTTTTAACCTCTTGGGCCCCGCGGGGACGTCATCGTCCCCACTTCCGCCCCTACTGCTTATAAAGCCTGTCACACGTGTGATGTCATCAAAGCACGCCATATTTGGTCTCGTTGGATTCCTAAGACTCTCCTCTTTGCAGTAATAATAATAATAATTATGTCTTATATATTTAGCGCAAGAGCAGCTTAAAGACACAGAGTGAAAAATCGGGACAAGTGAGGAAAAGTTATATTTTTACGATTTTCGACC
>JBAMYA010043228.1:0-13614 GCA_037176975.1 Arrhamphus sclerolepis
GAACTGCAACAAAATGCCCAGATTTATATATATATTGGTGCAGTGAAAAAAGTACTTTGTTGTATTTTGTTGCAAAAGATAAGTACCCTTTGATTGCTACACACTTTAAAAAAGAAAGCATGGTGCTCGAAATTTTATAGTATAATAATATATTTGGAATTTAAACAAAAACAACTAAATCTAAAGGAGTCATTTCAGTTCGTATTGTTTCACCAAATGCTTCCATAAAGGTCTAATTTCTCAGGCTGACTAAAAGTTGGTCATGTATTAAGCAGGATTTGTATGTTTAATCTTTCAGATTAGCCTAATATAGACCAGCACAGCCACATCATCTCCTGAGGACATCTATAGTGGTTTGACCTGTAGGATTAGGCCAGATTTAATCTCTGCAGTAACTAAAATTACCTGTGACCAGCTCTCTCCTGCCTGAAGACTAGCATCACCTGACATTCAGAAAGTTCCGTTAGTCAGTCATGTTAGTTAGTCTCCCTCATCTGCAGTAAAAACATTCTTGTGAACTGATAATGAATGCATGAATTGATTCATTTGATGTTTTCTGTGGAGAATTGGACCAAAAATGGAACATTTCATCCATCTATTTTAATGTTGAGTAAATGTACACATAAATAAACAACAACACTGCAAATGTCAAAAGAGAAGATCATGTCAAATGTCTCATAAACATGTGTTTATAATTTACATTGTATGTTTCTCAAAAGTGTCCCTTCCTAAAAATTCTAAATATATTAAAACAAAGTTCTTGATGAGAGCACTTTGATGTGCAGCAGGACAGTGAACCAAAGCACTAAACAGTGTCAAACTCCATTTCATCCTGGGTGGCATCATCACCGTGGTTACCATTAAAGGGCCAGTTACAGCTATGTTGTCAGATTCTGCTTGTTCCTGAACTCAGTCATGAAATAAAAATGATGTTAAATAATATAAAAAGTTCTTTTGACTCATCTCAAATTTCACAAAATTTACAACTTCTAAAATTGAGGTTTTTATATTAAAATCACGCATTTTTCTTGTATAACTGCAAATGTACAACAACATTTTGTTGTAAAATGGAAAATTACATAAAGTACTTTTTTGATAAAGTGAATTGCGACTTTTATCATAAAATTAGTACTTTTGTATTAAAATAGCATTTTTCTTTTGAAATTTAAGAGAATATTGACTTTTGCTTATAAAAATAATGCTAAATTGGACATTTTGTAAGATCGAGAGTTTTTCTTCCACAACCAAGTTTGTCTTTTTTAATTGTCCAATGACAGATGTCACTGAATTTTTAGCTTTAAATAATAATAAATTCTTTATTAGAAAATATCAACTTTTTGCAAAAAACATACAATTAAAACAGTCATAAAATTGCAAATGTTTCTATAATTTCAACTTCTTGTACTAAAATAACAAATTTCTGTTATGAGAAAGTACATTTAACAGAAATCACAATTTTAGGCAAAAATGAGCAACTTTTTGACATAAAATGTTTAAACCAGATGTTCTCCACCTCAGTTATTTCACTGTTTGATGTCAGTACTGAATCAAACGGACACTTACATTGAAAATTCCTCAGAAATGTTCTAGTTATGCGTAAATAATTATCTTTGCACGCTCTCGCGGGCCAGATAAAATGAAGTGGTGGACCAGATTTGGCCCACGTGCCTTGAGTTTGGCAAATGTGCTCTAAACTGTCCATCTCATGTGTCCACAGCCAAAGACTTCATCAGGAACATGATGGAGAAAAACCCAATCAAACGCTTCACCACTGAACAGGCCCTCAGACACCCCTGGTGAGTCATGGCTCTCTTCCACCGTCACGCTCCTTTGTCTATTTCCACTCGCTGCACACAAACTCACGCCACTGTTCTGTTTCCAGGATCGCTGAGGACACTGCTAAAGACTTGGACATATATCAGTCTGTCTGTGAACAAATGGAGAGAAACTTTGCCAAATCCAAATGGAAGGTGAGAGACTCGCGACTTCAAATGACATACATTACAGAAAACCAGTTAGCACCATTAGCAGCTTTGGCTTGATCTGGAAGGGTCCAGGGACGAAAGCTTGACATCATGGCATGCACACCTTTGATGGGACAACAGGAAGTTTACCATTCCTCACTAAATCCAACTGAACTGTCCTGTCAAATATATGCGCATTAACTGTTTTTCTTTGTGTCCATTTTCCAACAGCAAGCCTTCAACGCAGCCTCAGTGGTCCACCACATGAAGAAACTGCAGATGTCTCACAGTGTCCCACAGTCCTCCCCCCTCTCTCTGCCCAACACCACAGTACAGTCCTCTTCCCAGAATGATTTGGACCTGCTGGGAACCTGCCACGACGGCGATGACACGCTTGACCCCAATGGGAACCCTGTTCTTGGTGCTAGTCATCCGTCCGGCAGCGACCCTGAATCTGGACAAAGTCTCTGTCCACCACTGAGGGCCAGCCACAGCGAACCTGGAAACACGCTCACCACCAACGAGTTGGCTGAAGTCCATGATTTCCATTCAGAGAGTGATGCTCAGTTCAGGCCATCCCAGAGGTAACAGCGGCTCTCCTCTTCAGCTGGATGAAAATCAAGCACTTCAAATGTAGTAGGAGGGGAAAAAAAACATCATGCAGTAATTTAACATAAACAGAGACTTAAATCTGATTTATACTTCTGTGTCAAAGCTACGCACGTAGGCCACGCCGTCATTGGCATTTATATCTGTGCTGCTGTCTGCATCATTCCGTAATTACACCATCAACCGCTAGGTGGTATTGTTCTTTTGTTTTTTGCAGAGTTGTAACTTGTAGTGTCGAGTTTCCTGTAGTTTACTTCCTGGATGTAGCTCAGACATAGCAACATAGCAAATAAAGTATATTTTACATGAGTTGGAGCAGATGAATGTTGAGCATCAGTTTTTTACGTTGCAACAGCAAACTGTTGTTCTACCCGACTTGAAAATGATGAGGAAGAAATAGTGGTGGGAAATTCCGAAACAAAGAAGAACAAATGTTCCAATCATGTTTCTTGGGACCCGTGACGCTGCAACATATATATACATACACACTGCACGTCAGGCCACAGCGTAGCCACAGTGTAGCGAACAGTGCAGCATTCACAAGCCCTTGCTACGACGTAGCTTTAATGCAGAAGTATCAATCAGCCTTTAATCATTTATTTTAACTGTGATAGATTCACAGTTAAAATTAACATGCAAATCTTTTGAAAGTGTAATAAAATAGGAACAGCTGGAAAACAGCTGTGCAGCTGCAGGGAGAACATGCAGAAATGTCACAATATGGGCAATATGGCCTAAACAAATTATTTTCATTTTTTTCTTTTTTAATTTACATTGCACATTTTTTTTATTATTATTTTGATAGATTTTTATTAAGAAAAAAAACTGAAATGGTCAACTGAAATTGAATTTATACCCAGTCATCTCACCAACCAGCCTAAGCCAATCAACTGACCAACTAACCAGCCCGACAGTTCACCAGCCCAAACCAACAAAGCTAACTTACCCATCTCACTAAAACATCAATCCAACAATTAACCCAACTAACTGATCCAAACTTACCCAATCCACCAGAACACCAATCTAGCAGGCCAAACCAACCTATTTTTTTGTTTTCTGAAGTGAAGCATTTTGTGTCATACTTTCCCTCATTTGAATGAATTTTCTTCTTTGTTTCAGCCTGGATGTTGTGGCTCAGAGGAAGGACCAGCCGCTTCAGTCTGGAGTGTGTGCTGTCATGTGATCCACGTCAGATAACCCTTATTCAGGTAAAGAAGAGTCATCACTCTGTTTTGACTTCCTGTCTCAAACCTGCCTGTAGCTGATGACTCATCTCATTTCTTTCCTTTTTCTTCTTTTTCTTTTTTTTTTTTTTTAGTTTTGTCCCGTCGCTGAACGGTGTCCTTTTTGACGTGATGGCGCTGACATGGCTGTTGCTCAGTTTTTTCGCATCTGCTCCGGTTCTCTGCTGCAGAAAGACGCCCATCAGCACCCACACAGTGACTACACTTAAAGCAGTCAGGTGTAATGAATGCCATCCATGAATGCAGTTCATGAGTTTGAACACGGTGGATGGCAATTTTTCTCCTCAAATTATACTTCATCATCACTCTATGTTTATAAATACTTACAAATGCATTTATTTTGACTAGATATAGCTGATTTGAAATGTCGAAGTTGACTATCATATTTTCTTATATTCTTTCAGTTCTGTCTTGACTTGCTTATATTTGTCTGTTTTCCTGTTGTGTAAAACTCACATTACTATTTCATGATGACGTAAATAAACCTGGAAAGGTGTACTGATTAAGCTGATGGAGCACTCGCTGATGCTGACATGCCTGGGACTGCAGGGACTCCTTCATTCTTCATTAAAATCCTCGTTTGTACTCACAAACTAGGGAGAAGTACATGTATCATGATTACTTTGACATTCACGCAGAGTTCTGCAGTTAACTTTAGTCAAACTTCTCTTTTGACTCGCAGCAGATGGACTATTGTTGTTTCTCTGGTGACCTGACGCTGCTGTCTGGTTAAATAACTGAACTCATCAAGTGCCACAAGCTAGTGTTTAGCTGCACACTAGTGATGCCATGGATGATTCTATATAAGTATAGCATTTAGTAGCAAGCATTTTTGTATTTTTTTTCTGAATGAAACTATAGCGAGTCTCGCTGCTTCTTCTTGGGTGGACTAAGCAAAAAGTTGAGAGACGGAAATTGAACTGTAAACATGCTTTTATTTATTTAATTTTTTTTTAAAAAAGTGCAAAGAAACAAGATGTAAAACAGAAAATAAATAATGTAAACTCATGTAACATTCACTCTTTGTGCTGTTATGAAAAGTACAACCATAAAACATTAACTGAGGTCTTCTGCTGCACAAATGTCCCCATGCCTCACCATATTTTATTTTTTAGTTCCAAAAGAATTTAATCAGAGATGAGCAGAAGCTTCAGCTTCTTTTCTGAGCTTGTCCTGTGAGGCTTGCTCATGCACGTGTCAGATTTAATGCTTACGCAGAAAAAAAAAGGGTCTCAAATTGTTTGTTCATGTCTTATGAATTCTACCTGTTACTGAGGAGTTTATTCAGTGCAATAAATATGCTCTAATTCACCCTATTTGATTGTGTTCTCTTGTGAACTGAAATGCTAAACTAACAACATGTTTTAAAAGCAAAGCAGTCCAGAATAAGAAGATGTGATACAGATGAAACAAATGACATGAAACATTTTACATTTAAAAGACCTCGTAGAACACTGGAAACTCTGAATCCAGCTTAACTTCATTAGTAATTTTGGTATCATTTCCAACAGTTTGTAAGCCTGAATCACAATTTTTCCACATGTTTTTTTTTTCTTTTCGTTTGTTTTACTGTAGAGCAGTGATGTCAAACTCTATTTCAGCCTGGGCGACATCATCACCATGGTTACTGTTAAAGGGCCAGTTATTCTTTACTTTCTCAGCCAACTATGTTGTCAAATTTCCTGGTAGTTTCTGGACTTTTTGTGTAAAAATCATGACCTTTATTATAACTAAATTCACAATTTTTTTCTTGTAAAATCCCAAATGAAAAAAAGTAGGCTTTTTTGTAAAAAAAAAAAAAAAAAAAAAAAAAGCTAATTTTATTGTAAAATTGCAATTTTTGCAAGATTAGAATTTTGTTTTACAAGAACCAAGACTTTTTTAAAATAATACAGTTGCAAATGTCACATTTTTCTTCAATTTTTTGTTTTGAAAATACCTTTTTTCAACAAGCAGTAAAATTGCCAATTTTTTTTGATTATAACTTTTCATCTATATCTTTTGCAAGCATCATGACTTGTTGTCATAAACCAGAAACTTTCCACCTCAGTTATTCCACTTTTTGATGTAAGTGCTGAATCAAACAGATTGTTGCATTTAAATTTCCTCAGAAATGTTCTAGTTCTAAGTGCAAAATTGTCTTTGCACACTGTTATCGGCCAAATAAAATGAAACTATGGGTCAGATTTAGCCCAGGGGCCATGAGTTTGACACATGCTGTAGTGTAATGAAGCACACAGCAGGACGGTTAACATAATAAGTCACTTGTAAATCTAGTTCACAGAAGAGACGTGTTTGCAGGCAGACAGATGGCGTGAACAGTGAAAGGCTGCATGATGATGCTCAGCCCTGGCAGGTGCTGAGAATATGGGCTTTAAAGCGAAGTTTCTCCAAGAGGTCTTTCACCTTGGCATCAAGTCCTTCAAGCTTTGTGGACTTCTTAAGAATGTCATCCTGCAGCCCTCTGAGGGAATCAGCTTTTCCTGCAGATAGATAAGAGGAGAGGTGTTGATGATCTCACTGATCCAGAACTAACAACAGAAATATTGCCACACATGTCATAACAATCTAAGACTCTATTTTGTCTGAGTACAAAGAAAAACAAATTTACAATCATGCAAAACTTATTACCTGCACCAAATCTTTTCATTATTATGATCAGAGTATGCCTTAGTATGAGGCAAATACAGCCTCAGATGGACAACAACACATATGACTTTTTTATATGAAAAAAAAAACTGTTTTCATGTGATTTATAAAGGAAAATTACAGGAAGATGCTGCTGCTATTTGCAGGTAGAAAACATTCAGCTAAAGGTACCAATCTTTCCAGAAGTGCAAGTCCCAGCAAGTTTAGTCCAAACTAAGTCTATGCACCACTCAGTGAAATTAAAACAAAAGAAAGCCAAAAACAAACCAGCCCCCAACTATGGTTTGTTTGGAAGAGTTTCCGGGAGAAAACAACTGTCTAAAAAGGACATGGAAGCTCTACTGAGGTTCACAAAACATCTGCTACAATGTCCTATGGAACCAAATTTGGAGAGAACCAAACACATCATGTCCAGCAGAAACGCCTCTTATCCAATGTCGAGCATGGTGGCGGAGGGCTCATGATTTGGGGTTTACTTTGAGTGCCCTGCATCATTGACTGCAATATGAACTCCTCTGTACAATACTGTATTCAAGAGGAAACTGGGAGACCATGTTTCTGGCAGCTCAAGTCTGTTTGAAACAGGAAAATCATTCCCAAACGCAGCAGTGAATCTAAAAACACCCCTTACTAATTTGTACATTTACAAATAAATTAAGAATTAAGATTTTGGAATGAGCAAATCAAAGTCTAGACCTCAATGCATTGAACTGTCGTGGCAGGATTTTATGAGAGCCGTGCACAGTGTTTTAAAGAAGTTCCTCACAGCAAATATAACTCAAGAGATGCTGTAAATGAAAAACCTGAGAAAAACTGACTGTTTATATGTATGTCTCTAGATGATGAGTTCACATGAAAACTTATGTCTAAAAACCAACTGAATATGGGGAAAGAAACAGATCACTGGCATGTGACATGTGGTGCTATATTACCATCCAGAGACTTCATCATGTTTTCAGTGGACTCTGCCAGAGCTCCTGCGTCCTTTTTCAGTTTGGCCAGTCGATCGCCCGCAGGCTCCCCCTGTCCCGGTGCTACAGGGGCACTTTCATCTTTAAGACGATTAAGCTGTTTCTCCAAAGTCAAAAGATCCTATAAAAACAAACCAAAACACCCAGACTTATATTAGTGCACAAATGAGTAAATTCAATGGACCACGTACAGAATTTGGTTAAACCTTTATAAAAACTGGGCCCATCATCAGTTGTTCTCAGACTTATGCAAAAGTGGATTCAAAGTTTTCTTCAGAGACTATGAGTGTTAGGATTTGGATTTAGTTTGGTGTTTCTGTCAGGGTCTGGGCTTTGTTCAAAATTGGTGTTCTACTGGTGACTCTTGTCTCTGTCCTTTTCTATGTCAATCAGCTTTACTTCCTGTTTTATTTTGACAGTCTGTTTCTCCTTGCTTTTGTCCTGGTTTGTGTTCTTGCTCGTCAGCCCTGATCACTGGTCTTGTATACGTACTGGTGAGTCAAATAAAAGCACTTGCCAGATTAGTCCTGCTTCCTGTATATGGTCCTAACTGCCACAAAACCTAACAATAAGGTCATGATCAGTGTTCACAGCCTGTTCCCAACCTGCTGCTGGTTGACCAAAGGGTCTGGTAAACACAAAATAAAGAAGTAAAAGACTGACTTTACTTATATACTATGCAAAAGCACTGCATGAAACACAGAAATGTAGGTGTAATGTTAGTCCCATGTTAACAGGACTTGGGCTTATCTTCAGACAGCTGTTTTGCTGCCAAGGTGATAGATAATTGTACCCTTTTAAACCTCATAAGGAGGCCGAATTGGCATCCATCATATTGTTTTTGTTTTTAAGTTGTTTAACCCAGATTAAGGAGATTATTCATTGTTAAAATGGGGAATTATTCTTCCTGCACAGCCCCAAACACACTCCTACTGGAGTACCTCAGGGATCTATTTTAGAGCCCACTTTATGTGTGTTGTACATTCTTTCATAAGAACTCATTTTTAAACCGATGGCACACAAATCTACACGCCTTTGCATATGCGAGTGAGTTGTTTTATTTATTTATTTTTATTAATCTGTCCTGTATGTTTGCTGATGGATGTTGTCATGTTTTATTTTGTCCTGCTGGCTGTCATGCATATGCCCCTCTGGGGAATAATAAAGTTAATCTAACCTTTTTAAAAAGACATGGTCTCTCACCTCAGTTGCTGCAGCTGCTTCCTCCTCAGCTTTGTCTGCATTGTCTTGTACATCCTGGGCCCGCTGACCTACTTTGTCCAGCATGTCTCTCAGCTCATCCAGTTGGGGTTTCATTGGCTTAACCAGCGTTGACACATCATCCAACACCTTCTCTGCTGGACTCAGCTGGTCTTTGGTCTAGATCAAGAGAAAATATTCAGTAAACCATGACGAGCAACTGATAGGATAATTTCCACTGTAAGAAAACTGGGGTTAAACAAAGTTAGAGTGAGATATTTTATAATTCTGGTTTAAGATGAGAACCCAGAACCTTTTGAGTACAGCTTCTTTCTTTTTTTTGGCCTGTTACCTTATATTTAATTACCACTTGTGACAAGAAAGGGATTAATTTGAATAAAGAAATGACCTCAGATTACACACTGATTACATTTTATGGCACAACATTAACTGGCCTAGTCAACCCTGTGTTTCCTCCATTTTTCTTCTCAGTGTAAATACAGAGAACTAAGGGAACCATGAAACCATGTTTATCTCCATGAGCATTTGCTTTTTGGGTTGAAAGGTATCCTCTGCTCCCTACCTGTGTCAGGTTAGTGTTCAGGCTGTCTATCAGGTCCATGCTGTCCTGCAGTCTGTCCTCCAGGTCAGAGAGAGTGCCCTCCGCCGCACCGAAGCCCTCCAGAAGCCCATCCACGTCAGCCTTCACCCCCAGTGCAACGTCCCTGTAGGTGTGCAACCAGAGGAAAAATGTTTTCTGTTAGTCTGAGGGACTGCACTGTTAAAAATGAAACACCTTGCACTGAAGATATCTTTGATGACGATGAAGAATTTGTACCTGCACCATACCAAGGGTAAAATTTAAGACATGTTTTGGTTGTCTTTCTTTCTTTCTTTCCTGGAAATGAAGCTCCCATAAAAAAACAAACAAAAAAAAACATAAAAACAATTCATTTATGTGGCTCTGTCACCAGGGAGACCAGCTAAGACATGCCTATTTGTTCCCCGTGTACCTGAACATGACCACATGGTGCCAACTTGGACCCCAAACACACTCCCGTCTGGGGTTTCCATTTATATCTCAGATGGCCCCTGCATACAAATACTGGCTGGGTATGTTGCACCAGCAAGTCATTCTTATATCATCCTACCCTAACAGACTATATATTAATACCTGCTCTATACGATGCTGACTATCTTTAGCAGCCACCTGGTTGAACACAACAGTGATGGTTTTCACTTTGTACAGCTGCTGTGGTTGTGCAAAGTTGATAAACATTTGAAAAGCATGTGAGAGTTTCATGACAGTAAAGTGTGGAGGCACACCTGGCATCCTGTGCCTCCTGAAGGAGCTTCTTGGCTGCATCCAGCTGTGGCTCGGCTTTCTTCAGCACGGCCGTGCTGTTTGGAAGATTCGCCGCCAGATTCTTGAGCTCATCCAGTTTAGTCTTCAGTTTAGCAATGCTGAGGGGCAGTTTGGCTTTCAGGATTAAGTCACTCACGTCCTGTATCTGGGTCAGGTTGGAGGACGGGTCTACATGCACAAAAATGTGAAATGTTACATTTAAGTGGCAAAGGAATGAACAGCCTTCACCCATAAATCAATCGACTCATCATCACTTAAGTAATGGCTACCTGACAGGAAGTCCTTCAGCTCTTTCACAACATCACGTGTCTCTTTTAAGTCGTCTTCCAGCTCATCTCTTTCCTTCTTCATTTTGTCAGACAGCTTCTCTGTGGACTGTCTCACCTGATTAGTTGTCTCCTGAGTTTTCTGAAGCTATGATGAAATAACAAGAAAACAATAATTTTTGACTCAGTAAACTGCTACACAATCTGAGAACATTTTAGAAAGAGCAGTAGAAAGGATTGGCTGTGTACCATCTCTGCAGCCTCTGTGATCTTCCTACTGAGCTTGTCCAGTCGTTCTTTTACATCTGTAACATCTGCATTTGCCCTGATGCTGAGAGGTAGACCACCCACACATTTTTTCCCCTTTTCACATGGTGGAGTTCCCTCTGGTGGACACAAATCTTCACCTGTGCACTGGAGGGGGGTGCAGGGCTCTGATCGAACGCTGCCACACACCTGAAAAAGGAAACCACAGATCTTGTAGTTGCATGCAGCACAGCAATTCAAAAACAAAATTGTTCAGCTTCATAGGTTTCCCCCTCAACCAATTTTCACACAGAGATTTGACTGAAGAACACATTTAGCATTTACAAGATTTACATTTGATTATTTAGCAGACACCTTTTAATCCATAGGGACCTACAAGTGATGGAGAATATTCAAGCTTCAATGCAGTAAGAAATGCTGGCCTGTTTTACTCTTTAATGACAGAGTTGAAATCGGGGCTGAAGTGGAAAGTAAGTGTAAGTAAGGAGCTTTAGGTTGTAAGAGGTTTAAGGACAGGGCAGGTCTAAAGAGATGAGCCTTCCAGTAGAGAGAGATGTCCCTAATTTGCTATTGTCAATTTAGTCACTCGTTCATCGACAACCACAAATGACAACTGATGTTAGTACCAGACGATGTTCCTGCGAGGAATGTAGTGGTTCAGAAGAAGCAGAAGAGTTTAATAACTGCTGAGTGCTGCCGACCTAAACATTTAATAAATAGTGGAGTACTGCCAGAGATATAGGAACAAGACAAGCTCAGATTCATACTCAAAGTGTTGGGACATCTGGTGAGAACGACTGGGACGAAGAACTGGTATAAATTGCAGAGAGAAGTGTTCCCAGTACCTAGCCTTGGGGAACCCCAGTAGTGAGGCAACAGGCTGTGGGCATATGTCCTTGCCATGATATGTTGAAAGAACACCCGGAGAGGTACATATGTTTTAAACCAAGAGTGACATGCCTGAGATTCCTATTTTTATTGTGTGAGGCATTAAAGATGGGACAAAAAACAAACATAATATTAGGTTAATGAGATGCGTGATTGTAGGTGTGGGAGCAGTGCTGGGAGACTCTGGCTGATGCAGCTGTGGTAGGTCTCTAATAAGAAATAAGAGTTTGTGACCCGGGAGTCTTCAGGAGGACCAGTATCCTTATGTGGGCCATCATTAAAACTAAAACAACCTGAACTGCTTACTTTGAGTGTATGTTTCCAGGGAAGAATCCATGCTTGATTGGATATACATTAGTTTAAGAAATAAAGTAAGTATAAGTTTTATACAGATGTTTGTTTGACAGAGAGCGGATATTTCAAATTTGAAGTGAAGCAAATTTGCCTGAGTGGATGACAGCCCCGGCAGATACCTGTTTGGCAGCAGGAGTCAGGTCTGGCTGGGAGGCCATGCTGAGATTCAGTTTGTTCAGATCTCTGGTGTTGGCTGGTTGTACTTGGTTCTGAATGTCCTTTGCCTCGTCTATGATTTTAGCCGCCTCCTCAACCGTCTTCTCAACAGTGTTCACTTTCTTGGCTGCATCCGTTGACTTGTTATAGGCATTCTTGATGATAATAAATGCTTCTGCATAAAACAGACAAAGCAAACAGGACCATGTTAATGCTGCCAATGCACCATTTTGATTACGTAAAAGTTAAGGCAATAAGAGCTTCTCTTTTTCTCTCAACTAGATTTGTTTACCTCCAATCAAACACCTAACACACCCTAAACTGCTTATATGTTTCTCACCTGCATTATTGGGGCTGATGGAGTTCTCCGTGGCATCTTTCTTAGCATTGTACACAAGGGTTAGGCTGTCCAGGATAGCTTGAAGTTTGTCCAACTCCGATTCCAAATCAGGAGTTCTCCCAATGGGAGAGAGGTCATTGTTAACCTTTTCCACCTTGTCCCTGCAAGAGATGGTCAGCGGTGAGGAGAAAGAATCTAAATAGTAGCATGAAATCCTGACATCACAGTCAAAAAACAAAAGAAACAGAAGCTTTTATACTCAGATTTGGACCTAAAGATCTCAGCAGCTTCTCACCTGAGCTTGTCGAGCTGGGAGAGAGCATCATCAACTTGTCTGACTGAAATGGGCGGCAGAGAAAGAGAGTCCCTGATCAGCCTCAGGCTGGTATCGAGGGCTTGGATGCGTAGCCCCAGGTTTTCTACAGTTCCAGCACCTCCAGGACGGGTGGGGAGTCTGGGAGAATATCTCTCCAGAGCTAAACTGATGTTCTTGCGCTGTGAGTCGAGGGTAAAGAAGCAGGAGGGACACAGTTCACAGGCAGGGAAGGAGTCACAGTGTCCGGCGCTGCAGGAGTCACAGCGAGTCCCGGTGACTCCGGGCCGACACAGACACTTCCCTGTCAGCTTGTCGCAGACTTCTGGACGTGTTCCCTCGGCATCACACTGGCATGCTGCAGAGGACGAGAATAAGAAGATGACCACTGAACATCTGGGCTAGAAACATCTTTTTAAAACACAACTATGAACATTTAAAAAAAAAAAAAAACACTTAAGTTATGTCTAATTTTGCACCAAGGTGAGTGCCATAATCTGAGCAATAACATGCATGTCTTTTATGAACATATTTAACAAAGTTTCAGGAGCTCAAACACGGATAAAAAAGCCTTTTTTTTAAATTCGACAAAATCAAGCCTCTGGTTTTTTGTACCATGACTACCATGACTTACGTTGGCAGCCAGACAGAGGGTCTCCGTAGGTGTTATCTGCACACTCGCCACATGTTCGGCCTCCGAAACCTGGTCTGCACTGGCACTGGCCTGTCAGCTGGAGGGAAGGAAAGAGGTGTTGAGTATCATTATAGAGATTTAAATCTTACATCCGTCTCCTTAACTTGAATAATCCAGCCTCCCTATCTTTATCTCCACCCAAATTGACATTATGCTGCATCAGCTGTTTCCTCAGAAGTGGACAGCACAAAACTGAAACACTAATTCCAATGTAGGCACACCCTCTGGAAGAGGAAGGCAGAGTTTAATCTAGTGTGTGGGGGGGGGGGGGAAGGGGGGGGGGGGGGGGGGGGGGAGGGGAGGTTTGGAGTGAAGAGAATTAGGTCGGTGCAG
>JBAMYA010043229.1:0-13613 GCA_037176975.1 Arrhamphus sclerolepis
GTAGATCAACAGCTTCTCAAAGACTCAGACCAGCCCGTCTGGCACCGCCAACCATGCCACGTTCCAAGTCTCTTAAAACCCCTTTCTTCCCAGTTCTGATGCTGGTTTGAACTTCAGCCAGTTGTCTTGACCACCTCTATATGCCTAAATCCATTGAATTGTAGCCATGTGATTGGTTGATTAGCTATTTGTGTTAACAAGTAATTGAACAGGCATATACGTGGCCAGTGAGTGTAGATCACTGCGATGTGTTGTCCGCAGGTATAGACCGATCCATCCAGCACCTGCAGCTGGTGTAAAGTGTGCATTTTAAAGTTGTCGGGAACAAGACTGAAAACAATGAGAGATCAAGCTTTTGGGATAGCTGCACCCCAATTATGGAACAGTCTTCCATCTAAAACAAGATCAGTGCCCAGAACCAAACAGAAGACATCTTTTCTCCTTGGCTTTTGGTTCAAATTGAAACGTTCTATCCCAACAACTGTTATGAGTGCATCATCTGGATACTTTGGGTTTACTGCCACATCACAGAACTGTCAGTGTAAATGTAGTTATCACCCTAAAATGGTAGGTTCAAGGGTGGAAAATAGCCACACTCATAAGAACAACAGTTTATCACATTGTTTTAAGTCTTTCAACCATGGAGGTCCTCAACTCTGCACCAGGCTGAACCTGTTAAAAATATGGGGTTTTTATTAGAGACTAATAAAAGCCTGAGGACACAATCGCAGGCTGTATCAGAGGTGAGCACCTGGACATTTTCAGAATGAGCAGATGTGTACTGTCCAGCCTCAGCAGGGATCATGTTAAGGTGATGCTCAGTAACCATTCAGATGCTGGTGCAGCAGTATTTTTGTAGGCCACCCATGATGGTATTTCAGTGACTGTAGTGTTCCTTAACAGAGAATCTCTTTATGGTTTTCGAGCATATTCATGTTTATTTTGGCGTGCGCATCTGGGCTGATGACATCCTCTCAAAGTGTGATTTACGTTGAATAATCATTCCAGTGAGTTCTGAGCTGGTTAAGTTATGACTCAGAAGATTGCAAAATCTGCTGCTTTCATAACATAGTACAAAGTTTAGCATTTTTATTTATTTTTTTAATTACTCAACCCTGTCTCTAGCCCTTAAGCTCCGGTTTTAAACATCAGTGACACTGACAAGTCTCAGGGTAACCAACCTTGGGTACGTAGCAGTAAATAAGGCCGTGTTTGTCATCCACAATGAGGTGTTTCAGGTCCTCCGGTGAAAGCACCCGGCGCTTCCTCGTGTGGCTCAGACACGCCTGCTCCAACAGCTCCCTGCGGCCTTGGAGGGACTTCTGAACTGCCGACAGCTCCAGCTGCTTGTGATGCAGGATGGATCCAGGAGTGACCGAAAAGCACACAAGCAAACACATTTTACCCAGAAACCTTTTTTTTTGGGGAAAAAAGAAAGGCTGCAGGCGAGTTGTTGCTAGAGAGCTTCAACACACAGAAGGATTTTACTCATAAAACTGGCTGAAAGTTTGTCCAAAATAGCTCCAGCTGCAATATGCCTTCTGTTACAGCTGTGAATATTTTCTTAAAAGTCATATACAGCCTTCTGATGGATGTAAGAGAAAACAGCTTTTCAATTCGACCCAAAATGTTTGCCATAAAACTTGTCCTCATTGAAATAGTTGCAATGAGGGTTGCAATGAGTTGCAAAAAAAAAAAAAAAAAAAAAAAGAAATAGTTGCAATGGAGGTCTGTGGAAACATCAGCAAATCATTTTTGTATTCTGTGGTGTCCATCTGTGGCTCTATTTTGGACACAAATGCTTTAAAAAGTGTTTAAAAAATGTTCTTAAATTTCAAAGTCATGCATCTGTGTGATCTAGATGGACTTGAATATACAATATTCAAATACATTTTGACAGTGTCGTTGGTGGGATGCAAAAAGTCGGTGACCAGAAATCTGCTTAAGAAAGAAACAACAATAAATTATAATAATTATATTCAAACTAAGAAACCAATCTGATATGTTTTGCAGTAACTGGTCAAACTGGTCACCTGTTTGTCAACTGTGAGACGTATATAGATGGTGAGGATGAGTTCAAACCCTTTAGTAGAAAGTGTTTTTCAATATTTCAAATATTTCTTTACGTTTTTGCAAATGATATGCTTATATCGACTCTGCAATCTGACTTAATGTCCAGATTCTCCCTTTATGTTACTGTATGTTGTATGTCTTGGCGTATACGTGCGTGTTACTAAACGAAAATTAATAAAAAGTAAATTAAAGAGAAAGAAATAGTTGCAATAATTACTTATAAGGAGACAAAAGTACAACTTAAACAGATAATGTGTCTCTTTGGTTTCTTTCCAGCTGAGAAGATCAAATTGTCCAAACAAAAAAAGAAAAAAAGTTTCTTAAACTGGTCTGTACTTTGAGGAGGTTTGTAGGAGGCAGCTCTTAGCAGAAAAGCAAAAAACAAAAAAACAGAGCATTTTAAATCAAAGTTAGCTTAGTAACATTGATCATCAGGTTGTGTGTTTGCTCTCACTTGATCTCCATTGTAGAGGGTCTGCAGTGGACTCCTGCCGCTCTTTCCTGGTCTGCTGCCCGTCTTCAAAGCAAGTTCTACGGTTAGAGAGAGAAACGACAACTGCATTATTCAACAATACCTCTTTTCATAGAACGTATACTGTTCATTTCTGGGTTATGTTATCATCTTATGTTGCAGGTCATTTACCATCTTTTCACACCACGATTGTGAGGTTGTGTAGTTTGTGTGTCAGTTTTCACTGATATAGTTTTTGCTGGACATCAAGTAGAGACAAACCACATTACTGCTGGTCAAAAATACGAAATTTTAACTTTGCGTCATGTATTTTCACAGAGTTTCAGATTTCACTGTAAAGGTGTCCAGACGGCTGTATGAAAGCCCATTCAGAGCCAACTTTCCACAGCTCAGCTGCTGTGATGTAAAGGATTTACCCTCTTTCCAGTTAAATATTCCATACTAACAGAGCATGTTCATTCCACACTAACACTTTGATAAGTTACACTCATCTTTTAAAACCCTTTTTGTTCATAGTTTTCTTCACCTTCTGTTAATGAGCATCACAACCGGGGGTGATAACACTGATGTCATTCATTAAATCACACAACACTACATAACACACACACACCCAACAAACAATGTCCGTTTCCACCTCAACAAAAACATACAGCAAATGCATAAATGAATATATTGTAAAAATTCAATTCAATTTTATTTCTATAGCATCTAGAACAATACTAACTGTCCTGGAGCATGATCCCTGAGTAAATGAAACAATGCCAAACTCCCACGGGTAGAAAAACCTTTAAGCCAAACTATGGCAAGGAACCTTCAGCAGGACCTGGTCCATAAGTGGGGAACCTCCTGTTGACACCAGCCAGGTAAAAGAAGAAAAAGAGAGAGAGGGAAGGACAGAGAGAATAGACAGAAAAAGGAGGGACAAAAATATATAAACATGTAGGTAGCAGTCGCTGAGGTGGTCAGAAGGTCAAACTGAAGGTCAGCCGGATTGGTTGGTGGTCCTACAGAGACATCTAGTAGACTGCAGGGATGGAGTCAAGACTGATTCTTCCAAGACCAAGACCAGACCTTCTGAGACCAAGACTGAGGCTAAATGTTTAGAATTTTGACAAATATTTCAGGATATTATTTTCTGTACACCACAAAATGCAGAAATTAACGGAACACTAGTTAATTAATCAAGCAAAACTACTTCTTACTAAAATTGTCATAATAAACTAATATCCAAATTATTAAATGCAGCCACACATTGATACACATTCTCTAAACATTTTTTTTTTTTTTTGTAATGGGGGGAGTAGGGACTGCATGAGCGCAAATCGCATCTCACAGATACAACTGTTAATGCACGGAAAAAAATTTATACTGCTACGCTTTAAACAACTGAGCCAAAATATAAGCATATCAATGCATAACTCCAATAAAGCATGGATAGATCATAAGAACCAGCTGCCATCATATGTCTTGCCATCATGCACCTAACAAAGTACGAAGGAGCTTGTATCCAGATTACAAGTCACAAAGAATAGATCATGAGGTCACGAGCGAAAAAGTGTGGAAGACGTCAAAGTGCATTAAATCAAACGCACCGATCACTATAGCAACCGATGCGTTTCAGACGCACATCCACACTCATGTACTGCTGCAACACAGATTTGTGAAATGCCGTCAGTTCAACTGGATATTAAGATTCCACAGAAGTGTCAATCATCTGAATCTGTGAAGTCATTCCTGAGAAACGACCTTGCTCAAACACCCACACCACATATGTCACACATACTGAAGAGAACAAGTGAAACAGACAGGCTTTTAGCCATCTGGTGTCTGAGGAAAGAGTTTTAACATCCGTGAAGTGAAGTGATACATAAATGTGATTAAACAGTTCAATGCTGAAGTACTCTCATATCCACACTTCTCCATCCCTCCTCAACAGTAATAGTGGTAATAGTAAAATTAATGAGGTTAGGGTTTTTGTGCTCTCTTCATATTCATTAAAAGAGAAGGAAAATTATCTCAGCAACCACCATCTTGTGGTTGCTGAGATAATTTTACATTTTTTCAAGGTTTTGATAGGAACCAGTTTAACTCGTCCTCTTATTTGGCTTTTGTCCTTCGGCTCTCAATAAAACACAAAAATAAATAGGACAGGGTACAAAACAAAAACACCTACTTCTAATTACCCAACTCCACACAACCAAACAATTCATTAGCACATGCTGAATGACTACATTACATGCTTCTCCACCCTTTCCCGGACTTTTGAAGTTAATTTGCTGTCTCTTTTCCACCCTCCTGCTCCGCTCCAGACCTGCTGGCAGCTGATGTTTTGCAGTCTGTAGCTAACGGCACCGGGTGAGAACAGTGATTTCTTTTACAGATGTGCCTCAACAATGCCGAGGTCTGCTATACGTCCTCCAGAAAGCTGGAGTCGGACAATGGCGACAGGAGCTGGAGAAGTTTAATGCTGAAGGGGAGGGGAACCTCTTGGAAAGATGACAAAACCTGCTATACACCATCACATGACAAAAATATCAGGAAAAACAAAGAAAGAAGACGTATGACATGTGCAACTCGAGGCCTGCTGCTTCATTTTATCTGGCCATGACAATCATACAACTTCAAACTAGAACATTTCTGAGGAAATTTTAAATATGACTGCCCATTTGATTTGTTGACAAAAAATGGAATGACTGAGGTGGAGAGCAGCAGGTTTATGTCAAAAAGTCAGGATTTAGCAAAAGATTTTACAACAAAAGGTTGGTAATTTTGTCAAAGTTAAAAAAAAAAAACCTTTTCATTGGCTTTTCACAAAAATGTGTGAAATTTGCCATTTTATAACAAAATTGTGCTGGTTTGGCCAAAAGATGTGATTTTTATAAAATTACCTGTTTAAAAAACATATATACATATTATATACATATATAACCTAAATTGTGATATTGCAAAATTCTTGTATTTAAGTTTCTTTTTGCAATTATTATTCAGAAATTTGGGATTTCAGTACAATTTCATACTAAAATTTGCAAATTTTGTTGAAAATTCAGTTTTAATTTATTTATATGTACACACACACACACATGTATCTTCGTTTTACCACCAATTCCAGGAACTGGCAGGAAATCTGATCCAGTCTGAGCAGGTTCAGAGGCTGTGTGTCTCAAAACATCAATCAAAAACAAAATGAGAGGTTCCACTTGTCTGCAATGTCATCAACATTCGATAAATCTCTTATATTGGAACTGATATCATGAAAAGAAGATTACTGTGTAGGTCACTTGTTCTGAGCTGAAATTTGAGCTGTAAATCATAACAAGTTCCTGTTATTTTAAGGAAGCAGAAATCACAAAAAGGAGTGAGAAGTGTTGTGCTTGTGACTCAGCATATGTTTGACATAAATGCAGTAAAGAGGATCTGAGACCGAAACTCAACACTGAGACGATACTGCAGTAACATCCAGTTTTTACATAGAAAACAAATGACAGACACTCACTTTTCAATTCTGGATCAGAACATTTTGTGCAGCGTTCAGAACTGATCTCACAGCCTTCTTAGAGAAACGTCATTGAGCCAGCTGAGATCCAGATGTTTCAAACAGGTTACGGTATGAGACGGTACGAGGTTTCACTCAACAAAGCGAATCGGGCATCTCATATCTGTAAACAGCAGCAGCAATTTACGTCTGTAACAGACCGTCCTTCAGCAAACTCGGGACACTTCCTCAGGAAGCCAGAAAGTAGGTCAAGAGACTCTGGCAGAGCCTCTGCTCATATTAGTATGACTTGTGTATTTTAAAAAGAAAAAAACTTCTGTTTTTATCACTTCTGATATGAAGTGGTGACAGGGAACCATGTAGTTTGTTAACTTATTCAAAGTTCCAACACTATCTTTAAGTTTCTGGTCTGACCAGTATCAGCCAGTAATTAACAACCAGATCATTTGGGACAAAAAACAAAAATCACTTCAAACAGTGTCACCCTGCTGAGTGTGATTAATGTTATGATACTAACAAAGGCTAAGAGTTTAAAAATAAAGATGGTAGAGCACACAGGTTGCAGCCTCTGCCATCTCTGACTGGTGATCAAGTTTCTGTATGAAGTTGATAAGAAAGCTGAAACAGCTGACACTGATAATAACAGGTCAGACCTATAAGAAAATCTGAGCTGGCAAAGAAAATTGGAACAGGTTTATCTCTAGATTTGTGTCTTTTGACAAATTAAATCTTGGTAAAGGCCTGTCCAAAATAAATACAGATTCATGCTTTAAAACATCTAAAAAGCAGTGACGACCTTGTCAACATATTGCATAACACAGCTACTTTAAGATCAAATAGTTCTGCTTTTATCAATGATTTGCAAAGTTAGGCATTAAAGAAGAAAATAGATACGACAAAATCTGAGTGGTTGTTCTCAATTCTGCACAAATGGTTTTGTAGTTTGTGACTTTCTGAGTAATTTTATCTGCATTAAAAAATATGGAAAAGGCTGCTGTGAATCAGTAGTGAAACTATCACACAAATAACCAGAAAGCACGAAGCAGCTGATGAGGACATCATTTCCATCTTCACACAAAGTCCTACTTTCCATTAAGCTAGTTTAATTTTCAATTTAACAGCTTCAAACCAGCCGAGGTAAGTCTGATGTACATTTAGTGTAAATGCATAAACTTTTCTTGAGTATTAAATATGTCAAATAGAAAAGCTGCTACTCTGAACAGAGTTCTGAAGTTTTCTATTTGTTTTTTAACAAAAGAGTATTTCATACTGAACATGGTTTTGGTTTTCACAATAATGGTCATGTCAAAGGCAGACTGCTTAAAAATGAGCTTGATTTATGAACTGTGTGCCTCAAATGTACTTATTTATGGCAAATAGTGTAGCAACATGTGACAGATGGTTTAATAAATATTACAGCTATAGTCAAAATGTAGCTAACTGCATCTTTAAAGTTACAGCCTCAAAAGGTCTGTTAAAGAGTTTGTAGTCACGCTGACACATGAATGAAGTAGTTCTGGAAACAATCTTTAAATATATGTTTATCTTGGTGTGAATGAGGTGACGTTTCATCAGCTGGGGGCCAGCAAGCCAAGGCCCACAGTTTTGGCTCCCAACCAAAACACCACATCTTCCCTCTTGTTGGTGCCCAGTTCACAGGAAGGTGAACCCAAGAACTCGAGAGACAAGAGTGACTAATGGTGCGAATGAGTATAGTGATGTGGTAGAGCTTTGTCTTCTATGCTTTGAAAAGGAAAAAAAGGTTAGATTTTGTGAATCTCCACTAATAAGTCACCTAATATCGTTTATGATTCCCCACACAATACACTAACGGATCTCTTAAATTAAAGTTTTATAGCAGAATTACTGGTTTAATAATCTTTCATCATGCGTTACAGCTTTCAGTTACTCACTCCACCTCTGTGTAAATGGAAAAATACATCGGGCTACTCCATTCTGATATCAATCAACCACATCTTTCTTTTTTGTGTAGTGTGAACTCTGACATGCACCAAAAAATACCACTTCCTGTCAGATCCAGGAAATGGTGCAATACAGCTGTCAGTTGAAGAGCAGCAACAGAAAGACCCACTGACAGGGTCAGGCATGGAAATACTGATGGTTTATTCAGAAATAAACAAGGTTCCATTAGGCTTGCACATTTATCTGGATTTATCATAAACACAGAGGGTTTCTTCAGGACTAGTCAGCTCACACACAAATGACGAATAAAGTTTTATTCGTCAAAAAAAAAGTCACAGAGCAATATGTGCCATCAAGCCAAAAGTCATATATTCAAAGTGGTAGTATGATTAAACTTAATTGCACTTGAAAAGAAAGCCTGTTTTTATGAGGACTACATATTGGAAGTCTCCTTGGGCTGTGAGAAAACTGCAGTCTCGTGTGCCTTGATCTCAGAGTATTAAAATCTGCCTCACAACAAGACAAACCAAAAACAGGATATCACAGATCGATAGAAATGATGGCAGGAAGTGATGATAGTGACATCAGTCAGAATGAGTCACAAAGTTTACTTTATGTATAGTATCTCACCATTCACACAGCACAAGAGCATGATGGTAGTAAGAGCAACAACACAAGGTGACAAAGCAATGTCGATGAACTGTCAGTTTCTTTTAAGATCTATATCACGATCTATTGTACAGTTCTTAGAAAAAGTGCACCGCAATCATTTGTGTCTAATCACATCAGACTTCTTACTTTTTCACTACAGCAGTTGCATCTTAAAAATTTGTCCAAATGTCAGACTGATTTAAAACACGTCTGAAAAATATGCCTCCAGTACAGACATAAGGGACAATGTGCTCTAAAAAAATTTAACAGGCCCAAACCGACAAAATAATTGAGGAACATTTAATGTGTTAAAGCAAGTGTCAAACTCGAGGCCGGTGGATTTTTATCTGACCCACAGGAGCGTGCAAAGACATTCATATACTTATAACTAGAACATTTCAGAAAAACGTTTCTCAAAAAGTGGAATAACTGGTGAGGAGATCAGCGAAAAGACAGCTGAACTGGTTTATGTCCAAAAGTCATGATATAGCAGATGTTATTGCAAAAAAAATTACATCAAAAAGTTGCTCATTTTCATCAAAATTTGTAATTTTGGCAAAGATTTATTCACTTTTATAACAAAGATTTATGATTTTAAAACAAATTATAGAAAAAGTTTAAGCTTTTTTCTTTCACAAAAGTCAACATTTTGTGTTTTTACATGAAAAAACAATTGTGATTTTAGTACAAAAGTCTCAATATTATATTCAAAGTTGTTAATTTTGTGAATTTTATTTTTTGTTTTTCACAAATTTATTTTGAGATTACACTTAATGTTATCTTAAAACAAAATCTTCAACCTTTTATTTTATGAGCAAGTCCAGGAACTAGCGAGAAATCTGATACTGTGGTTGAGAAAGTAAAGAATACCCGGCCCTTTAACAGTAACCATGGTGATAATGAGGCCCAGGATGAAACAGACCAACACCTGCATTAAAGGTTTTTGTCAACTGCTGAACCTTGTAGGTCAGTACAGTCGTGCACATAAATTAAGTTTCAATATCACTGAAAACTGCACGTCTTTTTATCCATATTTTCCCATTTTTATCCACATGAAGATGGTTTAATCCAGTCCGACAGTCCAACAAAGGTACTGCTGATTTTAGCCAGTGCATTAATGCTGTTAAGAGTAAAAATCATAGTACTGGACTTCTGTGCCATGTGAGTCATGCACATTTGTCTCATTTCCTTTCAGTCTCTACAGAAACTCTCCAAAGGCATCATCTGCTACATCCAGGATTATGAGTTTACAAATGTCCGCCAACAAAAAACACAGCACACACTAGCAGTCTTATTAACTGGAAACAGAACAAGTTAAGAGGAAGAAGTTGGCTCTGACACGTAGCATCATCTTTAAGTACTTCACATCAGAGTGTAACGAAGATAAATGCAGTTTTCAACCAAAAAGTGAGGCCAAAGCAGAAGTGTCTTAAGCAAAGGCCTAATGTCTGACAGAGGGAGTCTCCTGAGGAAATACTACTTCTCTTTATCTGCAAACTCATACGTATTTCAAGGTTTACAATGCCTCTTTTCAAATGTCGACTGTTCTTAATTAAAATTCTGTGACATGTTTTGGTCAAAATACCGCAAGAGATACAGAACAAAAGGTCTCTTTCCAACCATGACTGTTCAGCTCTGTTCACGACAGCCGGTCTAAGCATTTCAAGGATCTGAGAAGTGTGCCTCTTTTGAAATAAGTGCTACAGCTTTGTGCTACTCACTTCAGAAGTACTCCAGTTCCCCCCAAGTCACATACTTGAACATCCTTCATGTTGTCGCCTAGAGATGACTTGTCGTAAATAGGCGCAATATAAATTAATTGAATTGAATTGAATTGTCTTTAGGCTTATACATACTCCACAAGAACAGAGAAATTTGTTCTTGTTCTTGAGGCTGCTTGAACAAAATGTCATTTTGTTCACGCAGCCCTGATTTGGGGGCTCTCACAACTTGTTCTCGACACATATGTGCAGAACTTTTTTCTTGTACTGTGTCCAACAAATGCTGTGTGATTGGTCAGAAATATGGCGTGGTTAATACAGAAACGTGAAAGTGCAGTCACTGTTGCCAATTTAGCGACTTCCTCTCTCACTCTGGCGACTTTCCAAATCCTCCTTAGCAACTTTTTTTTTGTAAAAGTGACTTGTGAACTTTGACAACTTTTTCTGGTGTTATTGGAGACTCTGGTGAAAGCATGTATCACTCTACCGTCCTCCAATAGCAGCAGGTGCTGCTGTGAGCCCCATCCCAAAGCCCTCCCAGGCGGCCAGTCTCCCAGCTGCAGTCAGACGGGAGCCCCACACCACACCATGTCCACACTAAGAATGAACTGCCCTGCCTTACAGTGAGGGGATAAAATGTACATGTTTCTTTCAGAAAAAAACAGGTTAAAAATGTTATAGTTATGGCAACAAATGTTGAAGTTTTACTGTGACTTGTTGTAGGTTTGATATTCTGACATTTAAAAGTACGTGTGCTGAAGCGGGACGGTCTTTGAGAGTTCTGCACTAGAGTTTCTCATAAAGCATGAAATGTCCTGTTTTTGCCACCTCAAGAACAAGAACAAATTTCTCTATTCTTGTGGAGCTTGTATCAAGCTTTATGGAAACAGACAAAAAAAAAATGCTGTTAGTATTTTGATCCTGACTTTGCTGTGTATTCTACTTTTTTCATTATCTTGTTTCTAAGTGTTTGATGACTCAAACTTAAGCGGTCTAATGTTAGCAAGTTAGCAAAAAATAAGTAAGTTCTTGTTTCCTCCCCACTTCTGAGCCACTTTGTTTTTGACGCTCACCATCTTTTAGTACCTCTCAGTCCCACCTCGGACTGTTAATGTTTTTAAAAAGGAACATTTGGGTTTCTGACACAATGACATCTGTTGTCTGTGTGTTTTAAGCAACACAGCAGAACTTGAAACCACCTCTAAAAAGTTTGTAAAATTGTTTTAGCGGTAGATCAACTTGTAACAAGACAAATTGCATTTAGGACCACGCAAGTTGGCAAGCAACCAGCACTCAAGAAGACAGCTGCCAGGTACGAACTAGTTGTACTAAGTGTACAACTAGTTCACAGCACTTGTCACAGGGTTTGCTAGAAGGAGTTAGCCAGATGGTAACTATAGGATGAAGCTCTCCAACATATATCACTACGAACATCATGGCAGAACCAGTGGTTCTATCCTGGTGGTTCTCTCATCAGCTGGTCAACAAACATACATGTTGTGTTGCACTCAAGTGGCAACCATCTCACTTCCAGGTTGAGGTTCATCTAAGAAGTACATTGTGTTGCAGTTGCAGTCCAAAAGAGAGTAAATCCCCATTGAAATGTATGTTAAAAGTGCCAACTTTGCAGCAGAATTAAACATATTTACAACCTGGTAGAAAAATAGTTTTCATCCGTGGTTACATTTTACATTCATGACAACTGTAAAACTGTATTTTTTTGTATCATATCAGATAAATTTATATAAAGCAATAAAGCTAACCAATCAGATTTGATTTGATGTCCAGGGGCAAACATAAAAAAACAGTTGCACCATATATTTAAACAACATGACAAAGTGAGATAAATGAATAAATTAAATAAAGCATCAACACGTGGATGAGTCCGTTTCTGGGCTGTTTTTTCAGGTTGTTCTATGCATTTGGAGCTGCAAATTCAAAAATTTAAAAGTCTGCTGTCATTCATTATACTGGACAGGCAGGTTGTGTCGGCCTGTAGTAGAGATCTGTCTAGACAGGCAGCATTAGCCTGAGGGTTGGAGCCTTTAAATGCCATTCTTCAAAAGAAACCTGTGTTACAACTACTTTCACCATTTATATTTGACATTACACTGGAATTTCTATCATATTTCACAGACAATCGTCGAAAATAAGTTCTGTATGGCCCTATAAATGGTATATAAATGTCTCCATCTTGAATAAAACTGGCTACTGTGAACTCATAACAATTCTTGCTTTATAGATTTTTGTTTTAAACCAAGAAAAGAAAATCCTTTCCTTGCTCCATGATCTAAGTAGAAAAGTAAGTAAACTGCTTCACACATGATGCAGTCGTTTTCTTTAGTATTATGCTTTAAAACATCATAAAGTGGAACTTTATGATGACCATATTTCTTAACATAAACTGATGTCCACAGACAAAGACTTGTCTTTTTATTCTCCCCCATGTCCTAAAAATCTTTTTTTTCTTGTCTTTTTTTTTTAAAGGCCCGGAAGGCCAAATGTTTAAAAGATCATGTTTCAGACACAAACAAATAGGCTTTTGACGAAATTCACAGAGTGAGGCAGACAAATAGCCAGCAGGTGTAGCATGAGGTGTCCAGAAGAGCTGTGGGTTGTGTGGGATGCCTTCAGGACATCACCGCATTCAGCACGTTCCACAACGGCAGCTTTCACAACAATTTTAGATAAGCATGAGACTGCAACATATTCTTTTTGAGAGTCTCGCTGAAGAGCTTCAGTAAAAACAAACTGAAAATCTGCCATTCAATCCCAATCGTCCAAAATAAACCCAGATTCGATCAGATCAGCAGACTCACTGGAGACTCGACAACCGCAAAGCTGAAGAGATATTATTAGGTTTCCTGCAGGTAATTCAGCGTGTTGATCAATTTGTTTTCGTCTCCAACAGCTGGGAAACATGGAGGAGAGTTTTCCCACCCTTTCATGAGTGAATTAGTCACAGTAGCTTGCTAAATGAAATGGCATTGGTTAAAAAAAAAAAAAAAAAAAAAAAACAACAGCGCAAATGCCACCCTGAACAGATAAAATCTTGATTGAGCAATCATGATTTTAACAAAAATCTGCCATTTAAAAGCATCTAAAAGATGTCCATAATAAGTAAAAAATATACACTCGATCAGCTAGAGCTACAACTTCCCTGTAAGGTGACAGTAATTTTGTGGTGTTAAGATTAAGAAATTCTATCAAAACTGTATAAATTCATGTCCAAAATAGATAACTCAGTCTCTCTCCCGATTTCAAAGTGGGAGGCTGACTT
>JBAMYA010043230.1:0-13611 GCA_037176975.1 Arrhamphus sclerolepis
CTTTGAAGTATTCAGACTGATCCATGATCCTGGTATGCGATAAATAGACCCAACACCATCCCCATATCATGATGCTTGCACCACCATGCTACACTGTCTATAATGTACTGTGGCTTGAATTCAGTGTGTTGGTGTTCTGACAAACTGTCTGTGGTCCCAAGATCCAAAAAGATCAATTTTGCTGTCATCAGTGAATAAATGTTGGCCAGTTTCTCTTTAGTTAGTTAATGAGTTCTTTGGTAAATTGTAACCTCCTCAACTCATGTCCTTTCTCTGTGCCGGGGCTTTTTACTGATAGCTTGGCTTCACACTCTAATAACAGGTAACTTTAGATGTTCTTTGAGCATCCTGGAGATGATCTTATTCGTACAACGCTGTACAACATTTGCTGCCTTCGTCCTTATATAAGAGTCACCTGTTAGACACCTGTTTTTATCTATGAGCAATGATCTCACGGACTCAACGACATACTTTTTTGAGCAGCCTAGTATTCTTCTTCTTCTCTTTCTTTAAAATAAACAGCACACAGTAAACATTTGAAACAGTTTCCTTCATGGCTTGGTTTTGCATAGAATGTTCAGTGCTCTCAGTGCATTTGTGTGTTTGGAAATAAAGCTACCAGGAGGATTTTGAGTTTTATTCACTTTTCTTTAAACACACTGCTGTTATTTTGAACCCAACTGTATGTGTAAACAAACAAGCCCTCCATGTCTGTCTTGTGTTTACTGCAGGTCCATGCACGTGGTCGCACGTCAGGCCAGATGAGGGCACCAGACTCTCAACAACACCAGTACACCAGTGATCTGGATATGGATGTGTCCTGATCTGACCTGCCGCGCTGCGCTATTTGGCCTTAAGAGGCTGCTCTCATAACCAGCATGATGATCCTGGACATTGCTGATTCTCCACACAACCCTTCTTTCTAAACAGTAAAATTTAGAATTTTGCATTGCATATACACACTACTGTCAGCAAACACTTCTGAGGGGAATCACCAGGTTTGTTTCTGTAAAGTTATGTGCTCTTACTATGTTGCATACCCTGAGGTCACTCAAGTTGTGTTTTGGTGTTACAAAATCAAGACTCAATTAAACTGAATAAAATTAAATTTCAGTAATCTCATTGACAGGGTTAGGGGGCTAAAGCCCGGTCATGTTGGAAATCAAAGGAGTTCTTGCTTACAAAACTCTCACTGTAGGTTTTACATCTAGATTTGTGTTTACATATTATGAAAGGTTCTTCAATTATATGATTTTCTAAAAAAAACAAAAGCAAAAAAATGAAGAGCTTGAAGACTTACTATGGGACTTACTAAAATTACTAAAATGATCTATTTGCATACAAGCCATCTTGTGACCAACTACCAGTTCAGATTCAATTCATAATAAAAAAACATGACACTTAACTCCTTTGAATATTAAATTAAAGAACACTCACGTGAGGCCAAAAACTTGTCATTTCAGGGCTGGAACAAAACACTACTAATAGAAGCAGTATTGGTATACTTCTTTGATGAAATGTACTGATAAAAAGACATTTTAGCTCATTTATTCTCCTTATGATGTTAGTTTATGTTCTTTTTAAATTGTGTATGATTTGTCTCTTAATAAACTAAAAAAAAATTATATTACGCAACAGTCAATGATGCAATCACCCATCCATTTTCTAAACCTGTCATCATTCTGCTCAGAGATGACTGCTCTCAAAAACGTGCAGAGAAATGATGACATGATTATATGATACTGAAAATAAGAGCATGTGATTAAAGTGAACTGAACACACGGAAACAGCTGAGCTCCACTTCTGCTCAGAAGGCAGCAGATGGCGGCAAAGTAACGTGCTGATGAAACAACAACGTGTTCTCCATATCTGCACTCATCAAACAGTTCAACTTCTAACTTTGACAGATGAGGAAAATGACGTTTTCCACATGTTGGCTGGAAAGCCTCACTTTTAATCTGTCAAAATGTCTGAGATTAAGATGTGTCGCTAATAAGAGTAACTATAGTTCTTGAAAAATAATACACAATAATGTCACAATGGAATGGTTCAATGTGAGCTTGTAAAAAATGTGAAGACTAAAACATTTAAGAATGCATATGCTGCTTATCATGCAAATTCTTATTTCTTCCATTTACTAATGCAGGTTATTTGCAAACACAGCCTGGAGTGACATTTTGAACACAGGAAGCTTTTTCAAGAACTTGGCTCTCTTTTGAAGGTTCCTTTCAACCAGAGCCTGACTGTAGCTCTGCCTGACGTTAACACCAAAAATGACCCCTCTGGGTAATCCGTCTGAGATTACCCAGAACTCTGCCTTGCTTCGATACACATGCTGATTGGTCATGTCATGTATTCCCAAGTCGGCTGGGTATATGCAAATCAGCTTTATCAGGACTTTATCAGTTAATTTGAATTAATAACTCCCAAAGCATTCAGTTTCTTCAGTCACCCGGAGATGGTTTGTGTTTGGGATATCCAATAAATGCAAAATAAATCCCTGTCCACTCATGGGTTTGTCTTTAGTCTGTCACAACCAAATGTAAAGTTCTTTTACTATCTGCAGGAAATACGGTTGCCAGCATAACTAATGTATTTAATAATCTTAAACAAGTGGGGAAAGTGTGTGGCACTCACTGTGAAATGAACATGATAGCAGCAACCTTAAAACATGCAGGCAGCTCCAACAGCATCATTTTCCCACACCTTCCCAAAAACAGAGTGCCCATTTACAGTCAAAAAGTCTGCATTCAGAGGTGAGGTGAGTGGCTGCTCCACTTGCTAATTACAGTCCATTCCATTTTTATTTGGTACTACTGCTTGTTCCTAAATGTTTTATTTTCACCTTTCTAGGGAGTTCTATCAGGCTTGAGGTTCTCGATAGTTTGTAAAACCTATTAGGTTAATTGGACTGTCACTATTTTACCTAAGGGATAGAGCTTAGCCAAGTGTTAACGGCCTGTGTGCCGTAAGAGGTAATGAGGCTCCTTCAACCATCTTGTACTGTTGACCAATGGTTTAACCTGCAGCCGAATTTTAGCTTCATTGTAACAACTCTGCTACACAGGGTCTACAAGCAGCAGAAATAGACAACAACAGTCCATGAAGTTTTGTGTTTATTTATTAAGTTTTCCTCCTGAAGTCATAGCAGCAGTCCTGGCTTGGCTGCTGCTAATGTACGGGGACCCTAATTGGCCATGTGGCACAGGTGTGCACATGGCGATGTGCTGCCACATCACATCGCCTCCTGCAGCTGAGCAAAACCACACTCTGTTTGCTTACACATCATACATGTAAGTTTTAGCAAGAGTACACGTCATTTCTTTGGTGCAACAAGATGTGCCCCAACTCACACCCTAATTTAAGGCTTTTTCAGAGACGCTGCAACAAAGACCACTACAGCAATCTATAGTGATGGAATCTCAAAAATCTCTGGATGATGATTCATCTGACTGTGATGCAGGCTTCCACTGTGTGATGCTCCATCATAAATGCCTCAGAGCCCAGAGATGCTGACAAGCATTCTGGACAAGGTTGACAAATATATATATATATATTTTTTTTTTTTTTCCTTTACCAAAAAATAGCAATATGGCATTTGTGAAAATAGTTCCATATTGTAGTCTTTGACAAAGGTTTCTTCCTCATGTCCATTGGGCATTTCAAAAATAGAAAAATGATGATTCTAGATGTCATCTGAGGGCTCATAGAACACAGGACTCCAGCCTGGGATTGTGCTTTGCCCTGAAATTCCTCCAGATTCCACCCATGTATTAATGATACTCTTCACTGTAGGAGGAGAAATATGCAAATCCCTTCCAGTCTTTCTATAAGAAACATTGGTTTTAAATATTTTTCTGACTTTCCTGTGCATTTGTTGACAGAAAGGACATACCTTTTTCATTCCTCAAAGAATCAGCCTTTCTGTGAATTGTGGTTTACAACTGGTGGAATGATTGATCCTTTTTATGGAGCCTCCAAAAATTGAAAAAAAAATCAAATAACATGAACAATCAAGGAATACAATCCTCACAGTGCTGCCTGCTTTGTCCAAGTGACAGCAGTTTTGTTGAAGCAGGTGTATGATGGCATCCTCAACTCCAACCCCACAATGATAAATAAACTGCAGCGCACCTGGGGGATGTGTTTCCTGTTTTTGGTGGGCCAATAAAAGTCTTTCCAGGACTTTCATGATGTGGGATGTAGGACTACAGATATATAGTCATTAAAGCCAGATGGTTGAGATTTCTTTGGTACTGAAACAAGGCAGGGTGACTTCCACAGCACTGGAACCTTCTACTGGCTCAATGGTGCTGTAGAATCACACATAGATGGTCCACCTAGGCCTCCAGGACTCTGGTGCTGACACCGACTGGGCCTGCAACCTTGTTCCTCAAGCTGCTTCTTCACTTGACTGCTAGAGACGGTTGGGAAGGGAAGGCAGAGGTAGGGCAGCAGCAAGATCCATGACTGATGTGGAAGACAGTTAAGATATGACACGAAAGCTGCGGGTAAAAGGAGGGTGGGATTCTGTTTTACTGGGTACAGGAAAAGACCAAGCTGGGCTATTTTTTCTGAACTGAATCTATTCAAGAAATGTTTGAGTCTCCTGGCTCTGTCCAGACTTCAATCTGTTCTCTGTTATCTAATCAATTAGATTAAACTGTCTCCTTACCAGCTTTTTAGAATGTGTTGTAGGCCTGAAATTAGACGCATGTACTTTAACACTACACACAAACTATAGTTTTAACTATCACACTTGTGCACAGAAACTTCAGTCTCATTGTTTCTGTCACATAAGTGCAATAATCTTGTGTACAAAAGATAACACGACAGATGCACAAACATGGACACACGCTTTTGAATACACACATACACACACATTTTAATCTTTCTCAGAGTAGGCGGGCTTTGGAAGAAATTCAAGCTGATTAGAGCGGCCTGATCAAAGATAGATGACTTTCCATCCATTTCCTTCTCTTTCTTCTCCTAATCCCCTCTTTTCAATTCATTGTCTCCCAATTTATAAACACTCAACAGTGAACAATTTCTAACAAGCAGTACCAGAACTATCACAGCTGTGTTTTGACTTAGCTTTATTCTAGATGGAAATTTAAAGTATATGAAGACCTGATCAAATAATCTAGAAGAGTGAAGTGAGATTGTTTCCATATTCCTTATGGCCTGAAACACTTGACCTGTTGCTGCACTGATATCGACACCCCTCCACCTCTCCTGAGGCTGAAGGAAAATGTGGTTCTAGATAATGAAAACTGCAGTTGTGACTGTTTTAGACGGTCCAAATTATTTGAAAAGTAGCTAAGGAGATCCTGTATGATATCAGTGGCTGAGACGCAATGGGTTTTAACGGGTAAAACCATTAGGACATTCTGAACTAAGATGCTTTTAGAACAAATGAGTTAATGACCGCTAGGCTGCTATTGTTCTTGTGCCACCCAGGTCTGGGCCACACCATATGTGAACGTGTCTGCATGGATTACTTTAGATGTGTCCTGCTACTTTGAGTTAAATTGTATTTTTTTTTTTTTTATTTCTAGATTTTTGTCTTCTTAATACTTGACTTCCTAATTCTTCATTAATCCCCAAAAAGAAATTATTTTGTTCAGTAACTGTCAAATATTATCTTTAAAGAGTCATTCTAGATGGTTCTTTTCCAATACTGGCTCTGATGCTGCTACCTAAACAGATAATTTTTTCAAATGAAACTGAACTTGAGATTTAGGCACGACAAAGTCCTGAGTGCTGCTTCGAGCATGTTGTGTTTGTCTTTTACAGTGACTTAGTGTGAAATTTTTTACTGAACTGGGGAACCTCAGAGCATGAAGGTGTGTCAGTGGTGGTAAGGAAGAAGAAAATTCAACAGAAATGTCTCATTGCTGTACGTAAACAGCCCTTAGAGCTATTAATTTATTGGGGTGTATAATGCTGGGAGGCATGAGTCCACCAGGAGCAAAACGAGCTAGATCTCTAAAGATAGGGTGATCTCACACCAGGTGTCAAGATGCTGTTGCAAGAAAATGACAAGAAGTCAAACTCAAGTTCCAGACAGTACAAAGAGCGCTCTAATGAAAAACAACAAAAACAAACTCCAGACAGGGAGAGATGACTGTTGAATGTCTAAGGGTGATTTTGGAATTATGATTGTTGACCTTTTATCTACTCACACTTCGCTTGATGGAATTACTACAGTCCCTGTGACATTTGGTTTTTAATAAAACCTCCTTCCTTCAACCTGCTCAGCAAATGCTGTGAAAATATAGTCTTTATTTACTTTAAAATGACAGACAATAAAAAGGAGGGAACTTAATTTTAAATTAATGCTGACCCTCTTCAGCCTCCTCATCTTCACACTCTTCTTCTCTGGCCCAGAAATTTCCACACTCTGTTTCTCCGTCTGCCAGCAGCATCGTGTCCTCCTGCGCTCCTCCCATGCTCCACTTTCAGTCTTTTATTTACAGCAATCATCTGCTCTGTGAGTTCATTGTTTTCCCTGCTCTCATTGACTATGTATGTCTGCCATTTTTCCACCCGCAACTGCAATTACGAACTGATGGCAGCGTGTGGATGTGTGTGTGCCTGCACAAGTGACACTCATGTGACCGTTTCCCTGTCTTCCTTTTACAGGACTGTGCAATATAGTTGGCGTCTTAGAGGATGCATGAACTGTACTTGAAACTCAATTCTTCTCTTTTCCTGCCTCCTTCTCTTCAATTCAATTCACTAATACTTCATTGATCCCCAAAAGGAAATTCTCTCACTATCCAAGCATGTATCTTTAAGTACAGAATAAAAAGAGAAGGCGTTGCCATTTTTAGGGAATCTTAACATATGGCACACTTAATCTGCATTTGGGGATAGCATGGCCAACTGTGTTCCTTGAGATTTCCTGAGCACACGCAGTGATTTCCATTACAAAATCATGCTGCTTTAAGGCTGTGGAGATCACAGACATCCAATATTGATTTATGGCCCTGTGCCATGCACAGAGAGATTTCTGAAGATTCTCAGAATCTTTTATCATATCATGCATTGCATTATTGAACACTATTATTACACATAATGCAGTTTTCCACAGATCCATGAACCTCTACCTGTCTTTACTTCTCATTTTAGATATTTTTTTAATCATGTCACTGACATGTTGCCAATAAAACTAAGATAGAAGTATTGCTTCAGGCGTTTTTTTTATTTTTTTTATTTTTATTTTTGTAAGTACCGCGTACTTTTCCAACTTTTTTGTTGCCCGTGTCCCAACGTAATTGAGCTCCCATTAGGATGGTGCAATATGACCCCAAATCAATATCAGGATGAATTCAACACGTTACCTCTATTACAATTAATGAGCGAATATTTTTTTAAAATCATAAATCACTGACAAAGAGAGGTCGGCACCAATAACTTCATACTAACATTTTGTAAGAATGTTCCTGAAATCTGACTAATATTGATCATGAATTGCAACAACAGCAAAGTTAACAGAGGTTTCATTTTAGTTTGATCAAATGTAATTAACTTTTTATTCAATTTTTCCAGTTTGAAAGTCTAGTAGGTACCGCTGTATCTATATTGACACTTCTCCCTCAGGCAGCTGATTAACAAAGACGATCTCTCGCACTGTAAGACGTTGACCAGCTGACAGTTACCACAATGAGCTTACTGCTTTAACCAATGAACTGTATCAGCTCTTGCTTGCAGTAAATTGATCAAAACTGCAGTTTACAAACTTTTAACATGTACTTCCTCTTTTAAAAACTTTAAATATGGGTACATGTTTGTTTTTTTGTTTTCAAATCACAGATTCCTAACTGCCTCTAAAGTCTGATATCTGCCTCCCACATCGGTTTGCAAAACTGAGCAGTTGTAGAGAAAACTGCTGAAAAGCAACAAAGTCTTCAGACCTTTTCTGAATGACTTCTGAATTAGCCTTAAACAAATCTTCCCTCTGCTTTTCTGCTTTTCAACTTTTATTTATTTGGAAACACAGAGAAAAGTCATAGTTCTACATCAGCCAACAGTTTATGAATGTGTAAATAATTAGTTAAATAGGTAACTAAGATGTAACTTATATGAAGGCAGAAGTTGAATAAGTGGGTGTAGATGAAAGGATGGATGAATGAACATTGCTTTGTCTTTTTCTTCCTATTCTCACTTTTTTCACATTTCACACACAAAAAATTATAAAATGAATGAATACATCAATAATAAAAGTTTTGTATAATTAATTGTGCTTGATAAGGTTTTTGCATAAAATAGGACCAGTTGCCCCAAAGGCTTCTGTGCTTTCTCCTTCATTAAAAAGTACTGAAACTATGAACATTTAAGTATATTTTTTTCATTTGTAATGGGCAGACAGAAAAGAGGTCATACTAAACTTTACAAAAAAAAAGTGAGTAGATCAAAAATATTAATTAAAAAAACACAAAAGAATCCATTATACTTTCAATAATTTAGACACGTTTAGATCTACAGGGATATTTTCTTTTCAAAGCCTGGGCACAGAAAGCTCCACTTTCCTCGTGAATTTAGATTACAAACATTCTAAATATTCAACACTGAAATTGTGACATCTAAACCACAGAAAAGCCTTTCCTCTTTCATGTTCCTGTGAACAATGTCTGAGCTGCTCAGAGCACTTAGAGTACATGAAAATACAGTTTTCTCTGCAGTTAAAATTGGATACTTTATTCACCCTTTAAGGCACAAGAAGCTCACTTGTACACAAAGGAAAAATAAAATTCAACACTGACCTTCAGAAATGAAAGCTCTCCAGCTCTCTGTAGTCTCCCATCCTCCATCTCTCTGTCTTTGTTTCCATCTCCTCTATCCTCCCTGTTCTCTCCCTCTCTAATGATCTGCCACTGTGAGGACTGCCAAGAATGTAAGTCTGCCATGGCTGACCTTCCTTTCGCCTCTCCTCGCCGTTTACGTGGATGTGTGAGAATGACTGTACTCCCCCCACCTCTATGTCCACTGTTGATGCCGTTCATTCAGTCAAGGCTGTAGCCCGGCTGCAGCTGCATAATTGACCACCCTGCTGGCAACACGTAGGACAAACATAATCTGACACCCCATTTTGCTGACCCAACAAAAGCATGTCACTATATTTTACACATTTAAATGAGATGTATTAAGCTTTTGTCTTAAAAGTTTAAAAAGTTTTTTGATCAAAATACCACAGTATACCTTGATATTACCTTTCTGAAATATCAGTGTCAATGTCACATGAAGGAATGTTGATGTCCTCTAACTCTCAGGCTTCCGCCTCTTCAGTTGGCAAAAACCACCTAAAGTGACTTTGAACTCCTGCCCCAGTCATACTGTGTATCGCTTTTCAGCACCATCGATGAAACTAATTTACAGTTACAGAGGACATCATGGCAGAGGCAACTAAGAGACTCTAGAAAGTAATGATGGCAGAGAAAATAAGAAAGCAACTGAGCAAGAGACAGAAAAAAGGTAAATGTCAGCCAATGCCATAAAAGCGACTAAATGCCCACTCTAACAGAGTGACCCCCAGAGTTAAAAGTGGAAAAAGTTCCTTTGCACTGCTTTTAGGGATTAGAGTCAGCATAGTAAGCTGTGCCTCCTCATTTCCTCATTTCTGAGGTACAAAAAGTGCAATACAATGTGTTGTTGATGCCAGAGGTCATGAAATGGCCGGTCGGGTATGAAATGATAGAAAGATGACAGCAGCTATATAACAACTTCTTACAACCACATTAAACCATCTCTGAACAGAGGTGTGACAGCAGCAGAAGACAACACTGTTGCCACTCAAATCAAGATCTGGTACAATAACAGTGTGTGTGTTTTACAATAAAGTAAATGATAAAAAAAAGAAAGAGGAAACATAATAGAGGTATATATGCAGGAAATGTATGCTTCCATGTTATTGGTGCTAGGACATTATTTATCAGCATTACGTGTTTTATGAACAAAAGGGGTATTATCCAAAAAATAAAAAAAATAAAAAAAGTAAATGAAAGCTTTTGGAAACCTGTAGGCTGCAAAGGACCAGGGTCCACAGTGACTAGAACATCACAATGCATCACATGCTTGAATGCTCAGAAAAGATAGGTGTAGAAATGGAGACTGACCTACATCCTGACATCCTGTCTTAGTGCTACACAGGCTGGATTGGTTGCATCAAGTCTGCAGAATGGTCAACAATTTCATTCTCTCCAACTCTCAATATGATGGGCCACCTTGAATCAAGTCACACTTGCAGAAGTGGAGTTCTCTGTTTTAAGTGATGACACTTAAAGAGACAGTTTAAGCATGCAGTCAGTGTGTTAGTGTTTCTTTTGGTGGCTCCCAAATGCTTTTCCATGATTTATGACTCATCTATGGTGTCATTACTTTATCTTTTGTGATGTATTCTCTTCTCTTCTCTTCTCTTCTCTTCTCTTCTCTTCTCTTCTCTTCTCTTCTCTTCTCTTCTCTCCTCTCCTCTCCTACTAGAAAGCAGCTGAGCACAACAGTCACTCAGGATTAGAACTATACTAACAGCTCACACCTATTAGTCAGTCGCTCTCATTAGACTGGGGAACACTGGGACTGCAAGATGTCAACTAACTGACCTCACCTCTGTGTGTGTTTGGACTGGCACATGTGAGTCCTCACATGCCCTTTGGCAGCTCTGAATGAGAGCCACGTGTTATCATATATTGTGACACTACATGAGTAGGATTACAGATGCATGGCACAACACAGCAGGAGATCATCAGCCAGAAGATTAGCCCTAATTAGTCCTGAATATCTGGATATAAACAGAAGGACCTCTGCAGAGGGACAGCAGGGAATGTGCAAAGTGGAGATGCAAAACAACGATATTTGTACAGTGAGAGTGGTGCATGAGTTATTTTAAAATGCCTAGAAAATTGTTTTTAATGGCATCTTTTTGCTAAGAAATTGAAAACAAACTTGTACTTATGCAACCTCATACCATCAGAAATGCAGGCTTTTTAACTGTATTATGATAACGAGCTGGATGGCTCCTTTCCTCTTCTGTCCACAGCACACACCATTCATGATTTCCAAAAATAATTTTAAAAATTTGATTCATCTGAACACATAACTGTTTTCCTTTTTCCCTTAGACCATTTTAGATGGGCTTTGGTCCAGTGAAAAACATTTGTTTCTGGATGGGGTTCACAAATGGCTTCTTCTTTACACAATGCAGCTTTATCTTACATTTGTGGATTGTAGGTGACCTGTGTTCACAGAGATTTCTGGAACTGTTCCTGGCCCATGCAGGGATGTCCAGTAGAATCATGACTGTTTTTAATGCAGTGACACCTGAAGCCCCGAATATCAACTACTGTACATCCAGTTTTGACCTTCAGCCTTGTTCTTTGCACAGACACTTTTTATACTGTAGATGGTGAGATCTTGAAAGTCTTTGCAATTTTATATTGAAGAAAGTTTTTTTTTGAAATTGTTTCACCATTTTTAAAAGTAGTCTCACAGATTGGTAACCATTTGCCCATCTTTAAATTTGATAGGCTCTTTATACCCAATGATGTCACTGGCCTGTTGCCAGATAACCTAATTAATTGTTAAGTGCTCCTCTATTTGATTTAGATTTTCCAGATTTTTGTTGCCTCTGTTCAAACTTTATAGGAATGTTTTGCTGGCATCAAAGTCAAAATGATTCCATATTTTCTATGAAATCGTAAAATGTTCTTTATGCTCTATTGGGAAGAAAATAGAGTTTATGTCGTGAGCTCTCTCTGCCTGTAACATGCACTGATAGATTTCTAGTCTCTGCCAATCAACTCCCTGCTCTGCCTCTGCTCTGTCTGATCTGCTCCACCTGTTTGTTCACCTGCTTTCTCATTAACCTGCCAGCTGCTCTGCATCCCCTTGATTACCACACCCTGTATATAAAGCCCTGTCTTTCAGTCCACCTTTGTCGGAACGTCTGCAAGCCTTTGTCTGTGCATCTCTCTGACTCTGAATATTCTTGGAACTCTGTACTCGGACCTGCTTGTCACATCTGCCTGCTCTTCTGCCCCGGACTTCTAGACTTGTGACGAGTGATCCTGGACCCTTCTCCACCAACAACGCCAGACGCCACTCTGCCACTGGGACACACACTCAGACAAGGACATTCTCTCACTATTCCCCAAACCCTGAAATAAACTCTCTGAAACGTGACGCAATTGTGGTCCGTCTGTCTGATTCGTGACAGTTTGAGATTTGCAAATCATTGCATTTTGTTTCTATTTACGTTTTACACAATGCACCAATGTTTTTGGAATTAGAGTATGTTAAAACATAATTCAGACATATAGTAGTTTTAAATGTTTGTGATGCACAATAATTGTTTGGGTTTGCAGATAAAAGTCACAAACAGAAAAGCGAATGTCATTTAGTTTGAATTACACATAAGCAAGTTAAATTCAGCACATTAAAATGTGGTCTCCCTAAAGACAAAAAGAGATGACAAGGACTGTCATAGCTCATCAACATCTGCAGAATGGCTCATTTTTTTCAGTTAACATATTCTGTGATCTCTCCAAACATCTGAAAGAAAAGAAAAGAGAAAGAAGACTCATACCTTATCACTTGATTAAATGGATGCTTTAGAAAAAAAGAAGTAAACACAGCTGTGGCCTACAGTAATGTAAGGCATCTGTATTAATTAACATAATCTGGGTTTATTAAAAGATTTATAAAAATAGTACTTTCACAGTTCAAAGGGTCTATGTATGAGGACTAAAAGTAACTTGGGGCTGCATTTACAAAGACTACAAAAAGTTTGCGTTAGCACAAAGTTGGAAATCTACGTAGTTACAAAAGATCTCTGATGCACGAACTGTTTGTGCGCATGATTTCACGCACATTCTGTTCATCACAATCAACGCAAAACATCACAATCAAAATGAAAAAGAGTGCACATGCAGGGGTACACTCCTCGCTGCTCAAGTAGACTAATATGATAATGAGTATAAATAGGCATAGGCAACATTCTCATCCAAATAAAAAAATTGTTGTTTTTTTTTGTTTTTTTTTAAGAAAAAGGTAGAAAGAAAAAAAATCACTGAGTGTATAATTTCATTCTTTGTAATTTTTAATTAATGACCCTGAATATTTAATGAAATGATAAATAATTTTAGTCACAGGTTTGTATATTGTACAAGTGTATTACAGTCCCATTGTATTATGATTTATTAAGTCAGATGGTGCTGCTATGATATGGACACAACAGAACACTCAACTAATGTGTACAATTTAAGTTAGTTTGCAGCTCTTAAATGATGCAGTGCAGAGAACCTGCCTCTTTAAATCTGAAGAGGATCACATGGACCACTTTTCATCACCCTGACCTATTTTAAAGTAAAATGGATGTCATGCATCTTTAAACAGAGAGGCTGACGAGAGGTGAGAGGCAGAGAAGAGCTGGGAGTTCCTAAGTAGTATTATTTCCTTCTTTTTGGATCACTGGGAGACATTCAGGAAAGTCTACCAAATATGTACCCCCCCACCCCCACCCACCCCCATCATAGGCGGCGCCAGGGGGGGGGGGGGGGGCTTGCATGTGCTATAGCTCCCCCTAGTGGTGACATAGCACCCCCACAGCCCCCC
>JBAMYA010043231.1:0-13611 GCA_037176975.1 Arrhamphus sclerolepis
GCTGGGATAGGCTCCAGCAGACCCCCGTGACCCTGAACAGGAAATAGCGGGTATAGAAAATGGATGGATGGATGGTAGGATCAAGATTGCTTTGCATTGCATTACAGGTACACATGGGAAGTAGGCAGTTGTAATAATATTGGGAGTTTTATAAAAACTAATTCTGGCCAACTCCTTTCATTTAGTCCATGAAACACACTCAAATATCAAGTTAATGTCTTTTTTTCTTTTCTTTTTTTTCTTTTTTTGTGTTTTATATATATTAAACTGCAAACGACACAATTTTTCTGAACCATTTTTTTTCATATTAAGGCAAAATAATATGATAGGACAGTAAAACTTCATTTAGGAATTACAGCCTTTTTCAGCAAAGTACCTCTGTTTTCAGGAGCTCACAAGTGTTTCAACAGTTGACTGAAATAAAATAAACTGGTCAGATGTGGTCCCTTGTTACCTCAAGGCAGATGAAGCAAATAAAAGGTCTGGAGTTGACATCAGGTATCAGCTGTTTAGAGCTCCAAGGAGATCTCAGCGCAAATAAAGAAGGTCGTCATTCAGCTTTAACACAAATCTGTAAGACAAAAAGCAAAAGTATGGATTCTTTGCTTAGAATGGCTGTATTTGCTAAATGTTAAATACCCTAATTTGCGATCTTCTTCTTTTTTTTAAATTTCAAATCCATTGTAATGCTTTAATTAAATTTCCCTTCAGGGATTAATAAAGTTATATCTATCTATCTTATAAACGTAAAAATCATAAAAAACACTGTCACTATTCAGATACTTCTGGATCTAAGTGTAGGTTATAAACAGGGGAAGTTTAAAAGATTACAACAGCATTTTACGATTTTGTGTTTGTTTTGCAGGATGGTGCATTTAAACTGGATCCACCTGATGCAAAGTGGTCTACAAGAAAGAGAAACCTGCTGAGGCGGCCAGAATAAGCATACTTTTGTTACAAAAACATAACGCTTGATGTTAGCATGTCAGACATTATGATCAGTGTTTGCTCCTCTGATGGCCCCTCGCAGAGTAGAGCTCCAGCAGAAGAGAGAAAGATGAAAAGCAAGTTGTTCCATAAAAAGATGCGCTACTTGGAGGCAAAAGGCTACTTGAAAAGTAAGCAAAACCTCAACCACCACGCGAGAGCCTCCAGACACGACCAGACCGGCCACCAGAACAGAGCAGCCACAAACTGCCAGCCGGTCAGCAGCGACGCGCAACACAAACGTTTACCTCATCACACCAGCGGTGCCAACTACAGCTCCAGACCTTCAGCGTCCACTCACAACCTGCCTTCACTAACTTTCACTGTGTACAACAAAGGCAGCCAAGAAAAGCCAAAGGAACCTGTGAACGCAAAAACGAACGCCACTAGCCCTGGCCCTTCATCATCGAGCAGCCATAAACCCACCTCCACGTCAGAGGGGAGCTCCTGCATGCGCCTCCCCTCTGACCCCAGCCCTTCAGTGTCCAGCAGCCATAAAACCACCTCCACAGGGAACCCCACCAAGTACCTCGCTATTGACTGTGAGATGGTGGGCGTGGGACCAAAAGGGCGTCTCAGCCAGCTGGCACGCTGCAGCATAGTGTCCTACGAAGGAGATGTGGTTTACGATAAGTTCATCAAGCCCTCCATGCCCGTCACGGACTTCCGCACCCGATGGAGCGGCATTAGACCCAGAGACCTCATCAAGGCTACACCATACGTAGAGGCCAGGAAAGAGGTGAATGCAAGCTTATTCTTTATTTAATCACATTAATATTGCCTTAGCCTATTTCCACTGTATAACGACATCAAAGGTAATGTGTTGCCAGTAATTGCATTTGTTTTTGCTGTTCTCCTTATGATTTGACCCCGTGTGGATCTAAATGGGTGCTTCAGTATGTGACTTCTCGATTCTAGGTCAGGGGTGTCATGCTGGGCCAAATCATCACCATGGTTACCATTATTCATTTTCTCAGCCAGCTATGGTGTCAGATTTCCCGCTAGTTCCTACACTTGGTTGTAAAATTAAAAAAAAGTGAATGTTTGTCATGAAAATCTCAAATTTCATGAAATTTCTAAAATCACATTTTTCTTGTGTAATCACAAATAAAAAACACATTTTACTTAAAACGAAAAATTTTGTGGTAAAATGGGGAATTTTGCATTAAGAAAGTGATTTTTTTTGTTGTAAAATATCAAATTTCACAAAAATTGCAAACTTTTGTACTGATATCACTTTTTTTAATGTAATCACAAATTAAAGATTTTAAAATTTGAAAAATCAAAAAAAATTTCCAATAACCAAGACTTTTTATTACACAACCACGAATATCACCATATTGTGACTGTTACACTTATTGGAAAATATCAACTTTTAGCAACATTTTGACAGAAAATTGGAACTTCTGTATAATTTAAATTTTTTGCTGAGATGGACTGGCGACCAGTCCAGGGTGGACCCCTGCCTCTCGCCCGAAGTGAGCTGGGATAGGCTCCAGCAGACCCCCGTGACCCTGCATAGGAAATAGCGGGTATAGATAATGGAAGGATGGATTTAAACTTTTTGTCCTAAAATCACAACTGATTTTATTCATATATTTGGTTAAGAATAAAAAAAAAAAATAAAAAAACATAAAAAGTTATTTATCTTGACAGTAAACTGAGAACAGAGGCTAATTTTCACAAATAAAAAGCTGAAAATACATATGTTAAATGAACCTATCGAGCTCACTGACCTGAAATATTGTTCCTCCTGCTACTACAGATCCTGAGGCTGCTCATGGGGAAGGTGGTTATTGGTCACGCCATCCACAATGACTTCAAGGCCCTCAGCTACTCGCACCCCACCGTCTTGACCAGAGACACTTCCCGGATCCCGCTGCTCAACCAGAAGGCCGGATTTGCTGAAAGTGAATGTGCTTCGTTGAAGAGACTCACAAAAGCCATCTTCAACCGGGACATCCAGGTACGCAGAGTTACCAGTCTGGTTAAACTGTCTGATCCCCAATTCTTCCCTGCAGAATAAGCACCTGCATTTCCACGCTTAAACCTTCCTAACACATTATGTAGTGATTTTTTTTTTTTTTTCATTTCATGTTGGTGAAAATGTAGGTTTTCTGTCATGTTATAACTCTTAACATCACAGTCAGTTTTCAGATGCATCTTTTTCAATCGTAGATATGTTTCTGATCTGGCACACCTCTCTTTGGGGTTCTTATAATATAAATCCAAAACCTCTGATAGTTTTAAGCTGTGAAAAATAAAAAAAACAGGCAAAACCTTTGACACTATAACTTTGTGTTATACAAGCAGCGCTTACATCTTGTCATCAAAAGATGCATGAAGGCATATAATTAACTAATTATTTATCAGTGGTTATTTATCAAATAGAATTCAATATTTGTTGTGAGTCATTTCAGAAAGTGAAACACACATTCAGAGTAATATTTCAAGTCTTTATTTCTTGTAATTTTGATTATAATGGCTTACAGAATGAAAACCCAAAATTCAGTGTCTCAAAAAAAAATAGTGTCACAAAAGATCAATAAAAAACAAACAAAAAAGGAAAAAGGATATTTTAAACACAAATGTCGGGTTTCTGAAAGGTTTGTTCATTTCTATGCACTAAGTACTTGTTTGGGCCTCCTGTTTGCATGAATTACTGCATCAGTGTGGTGTGACATGGAGGTGATCAGCTTGTGGCGCTGCTCAGGTGTCATGGAAGCCCAGGTTGCTTTGATATCAGCCTTCAGGTCATCTGCATTGTTGACTGATGTCTCATCTTCTTGACAATAGCCCATAGATTCTCTGTGGAGTTCAGGGGCCTCATTTATAAAACATTGCGTAGGATTGGACGTACGCCCAAAAGCTGAAAATGGTTTGGCCTCCTGTCCTGCCCTCAAACACACCCACATTCAACCAAAAATACTGAATGCAAAACACCTCGTGAATGTCAATATCTATTTAAATGAGCCAGACAATCAATGTTATTGGTCAGCAATGGTAACCATGGAGACCATGCAACCACGCCCCAAGCACATGGAGCATCTGGACGAGGACGGATGCTGAGAAATGCTGTTCTGGAAAATCAGACAAAAACAACTGATGAATTGAAAGAAAGTAGAACAATATTGAGTAATTTGTGTGGTGTTGTATGTCAAATGTGTCAAAAGCATAAAAAAAAAACTTGTTGAAGAGTGAACCTTATTGTTGTCTTAAACATCGCATGGCATCCTTGCGAAGCTGTGCTCCATGGTGAAATTCCTCTGGAGACCCCAGGGGTCTCATTTATAAAACATTGCGTAGGATCTAACCAGACATTGCTGCAAACTGCTTTTTAATGTTGGCCTGTTCCCCCACAGTATCAGGAAATCTGACGTATGGACTGGTCGTATTAACGTCATCCAGGATGCAGGCATTATTACGCTTAGCGCTGGCAATGATATCCCAGATCTATGGATGATTTTACAGAATTATGTTGTTCCTGAAAGTGACTTCAGGCAGAGAATTAATTAATTGTTGATCATGCTAAACACATACCTGTCAGCTAATTCACCAGGAACCCCAGAGTGGTTTATTTGAGCAGGGATGGCGTGGTTCCAGCAGGTCGGTCTCTCCAATAGTGGACCCAGTTCAGCACATAAATCAAAGAGTGGATCTCTCGTGAGTCTAAATTGGCGTATTAACCAGTCATCATCATGGGCCAGGAAATGTCTGACCTTGGTTTCCAAATGACATGCAGAATTTACTTTCATCTAAAAAGACACTGGACCACTGAGCAACAGTCCAGTTCTTTTTCTCTTTAAGGTAAGACGCTTCTGATGTTGTCTCTGGTTCAGGAGTGGCTTGACTTGACGAATGTGACATTTGTGGCTCATGTCTAGGATTCATCACAATATCCTAATTTTGTGAGACCCTGAATGTTGGGTTTTCATTATCTGTAAACCATAATCATCAAAATCACAAGAAATCAAGGCTAGAAATATTTCACTCTATGTGCAATGAATCTATGTGATACAGGAGTTTCACTTTCTGAATTATTGACAATTATTGAACTTTTTCATATTCTAATATTTTGAGCTGTACCTTCAAATCTGTTAATTAAGTTGCTTTCTTATTTCCTTTTATACAAGTTTGAGACAGACATCTCCCTCCAGAGGCCTGGATATGTGACCTTTCACACTAGTTACATGATACAAATGATACAATTTAGAGACGATGGCATATCCTTTTTAATATATATATATATTTTATTAAACAAATCTATCTATCTATATATCTATATGTATATATACATATATGTGTACACTTATCTTCTCTCCTCTTTGCATAATCCATACCTTTTCAAGCTACACTTCCCTCTCTCGTCATGGTTGATCGGATTTCACCAACATGAAGCTCAACTCTTCTTCTCTGGTGTTGTCAGGTTGGGAAGAAAGGCCACTCTTCTGTGGAGGACGCCAGAGCCACCATGGAGCTTTACAAAGTGGTGGAGGAGGAATGGGAGAGGACTCTTGTCTCCAAATCAATGGCTACTTAAGTGTCACGCTTGGACAGATGACAGAAATAAACTCGGTTTAACTGCATACATTTTTGTTTTCCAAACCTGCTAAACATGTTTGTATGTTTCTTTTAAATATGTTCGCGATCACCAGTTGAATAACAGGAACAATAGCTGCCAATCAGGAACATTTATCTAAAACTGGCAAGAATCAAGGTGAGGCATTAGTCATCACAGAGTAACTTAATATTTGCGATGCTCAAGATATCCAAGTTCTATGGGAGTCCAGATGAAATATAGTGTGGTAGTTAATTTCTGTATATAGTCGAGTCTGAATATGTCCAACAGCAACATCTGGTTATTATTGAATCACTTGTGTTGGATTTCAGTGGAAAAAACAAAAACAAACCTATAACCATCAAGGAATTTAGCACATACTGAGGCTGACTGTCTCAGACGGTGAAGACCTTTTATTATAGCATGTGTTGAATATATATAATAACATTAGGGATTACATTTAGATGTTTAAAAGTCTCTGGAGTTTAAAATAATGAAAAAAAAAAAAAAACTTATGGTGGGAAAAGAAGGAAAACATGCTTCCTTGAAGTGATTCTACACAAATATTTTGCTCAGCTTTCTCAGGGTCTGAATTTAGCTGTAAATGGTGCTCATGACTTTCCAGCAGTAAATGTAAAGCGGTGAAATTATTCTAATGTTTGAACAATTTGGGTGCTGATGTTGAAGAAATCCCAAAAGGGGTTTATTTTAATGTCAAATGTTTGAGAAACAATTTAATATTCTAATACTGTTCAGCTTTGTTTAATTAGTGATGTTCTTCAGTTTGAAAAAAAAAAGACTGAAGTCATGACTCCTGCATATAACCTTTGTGAGTATAAACTCTTTTGTACCAGTAAGTAGTCTCAATCTCTTTATTTCTTCATGAAGCATTTTCAGAAATACAAAAATGTCTGTACAAAGCATGCACTGTTCACATGTGTGAGCCATATTCTGTATATTTTAAAAAATGGTGTTGTAGAATCAATGATTTTGATACCTAAATATTAAAACAAGACCTCATAGTCACTGATCACTATGTGATTTCCTTCAGTGTTCAAAGTAAGTGATACTAATGGATTTTTAAAACCCTTTTTTTTCCTTTCAGCTGTTCTCTTCAGGGCCGCCACAACAAATCATGCGTCAGCATCTGCATCCTCTTCTCTCACACCAACTTACCTCATGTCCTCTTTCACTACATCCAAAAGTCTCTGGTCTTCCTCTAGGCCACGCGGGTCAAACTCAAGGGAGAGTGTGCAGAGACGATCGAATACTTAGAACTGGAACATTTCAATGCAACTGTCCGTTTGATTCGGTACTGAAGTCAAAACGTGGAATAACTGAGGTGAGGAGCAGCCAGCAGAATGCTGAGCAGTTGGTTTTTGTCAAAAAGTCACAATTTAGCAAATTTTTGCAAAAGATTTTACAACAAAATGCCGTTTTTTTTGAGTAAAGCCTGTAATGACAAAAATTCATGATTTTGAGATGAAAAGTTCAAAGTATACAAAATGAACAAATTTGCTCCTTTTTAGAGCAGGAGTCAACTTAATTTTTTTTTTATTGCAATTTTATGACAAAAAATTTTTTCTGAAAGATGATACTGCAAAATTCATTATTTTACAATAAAACTTGCTTTTACATTAAAAAAAAAAACCTTTTTTTTACATTTGTGACTATAGAAGAAAAAAAATTGTGATTTTAGTACAAAATATTTTAGATAAAATTCGCAAATTTGGTGACGATTTTATGTTAAAAAAAAAAAAAAAACTCACACAATGTTCATACTCTTGGTAAAGCACTGACGGACCTCCAGTGTCCAACAGTCATTTACAGATAAAGATAGTTTTGGGAAAACTGAAATTTTGTTCAGTGTCAGATGATTTCAGCTCTGTCTTCAGTAGGCGACATTGTTATGGTGAACTAATCGCTGTCATGAAGTCAGTAACATTGAGATAACCATGACAACATCTAATTCTCAAATACAAGCATCATCACCATGGTTACCAATGAAAGGCCCGTTGCCCTTTGTTTTCACCGTCCTGTCAGTCATTGAAAGAAAAGAATAATTTTGCTCATGAAATCTCAAATTACACAAAATTTATGATTTTTATCATAAAACTCTAAAATCATACATTTTTCTTCTATAATTCCAAATTAAATAAAATAAAACAGCAGACAAATTGGTTTATAAAGTTGTGAATTTCACTGTGGAGGAATTTTGGTCCCCTCATCTTTGGTGAATTGTTGAAATTCAGCCACACTGGAGGATGTTCGAGCATGAACCACCTTTTTAAGGTCATGCAACAGCATCTCAATCAGATTCAGGCTAGATGTTCTCCTTCAGGATTTTTTTTGGTAGACAGCAGAATTCATAGTTCCAGCAAGTCTCCTGAATCAGCAAAACATCCCCAGACCACCACACTACCACCACCATATTTTACTACAGGTATGATGTTCCTTTTCTGAAGAGCTGTGCAACACACACCTTCCAAAAACCTAATTTTTTTTTTCTCATTAGTCTTATTCTTCCCAGTCTTGGGGATCATCAAGATGTTTTCTGGTAAAACTGAGTCGAGCCTCAATGTTCTCTTTGCTCACCAGTGGTTTTCACCTTGGAATTCTTCCCAGTCTCCTTCTTATGGTGGAGTCATGAACACTGATCTTAACTGAGGCAAGTGAGACCTGCAGTCTTTTGGATGCTGCTGTGGCGTCTTTTGCGACCTCTTGGATACGTCGTCACTGCGCTCTTGGGGTCATTTTGGTCAGGTCCTGGGAAGGTTCACCACTGTTTTCGCCATTTGTGGATAATGGCTCTCTCTAGGGTTCACTGGAGTCCCTAAACTTTAGAAATGCCTTGATAACCTTTCCAGAGTGATACATCTCAATTGCTTTCTCATTTGTTCCTGAATTTCTTTGGATTACAGCATATATCTTGCATTTGAGGACCTTTTGGTCTACTTCACTTTGTCAAGTCCTGTTTCAGTGATTACTTGATAGAGAACAGGTGTGGCAGTAATCAGGCCTGCGAGCGACTACAGACATTGAACTCATCTTTCCAACGATGTGATAAACTAGTTCATTTATGTCTTAACACGAGGGGTGGGGACACTTTTTTGCAAAGGGCCATGTAGGTTTGGATGTTTTTTCTCTTTAATAATAAAAATAAACTTCATTTAAAAACTGCATTTTGTTTTGTTTACTTTTATCTTTGTCTAATATTTAAATTTGTTTGAAAATCTGAAAAAGTTAATTGTGACAAAACATAAAAAAAAAAAAAAAATGAAACCAGGAAGGAAGCAAATACTTTTTCACACCACTGTAAATCTCCACATATTACACTGTAACTTTAGCCACCACAAAATCAAGCCAAAAACAAAAAACAAACAAAAGAAATAATAAAAAAATAAATAAACTAGAGGGACTGTTTTAATCAACTGTGGTGGAAAGAAAAGTATAGGTATTCTAGGGCAATATAATAATTTGAATGATCATTTGTGGCCTTTAACAACGAGAGGAAAAAAAAGTTAATAGTTATAGTTGCACTACACTTGAGCGACAACATGTATCTACATAAAATTATGTTTTCCAGATGGCTAAACTAAAAATGGCACGTGTTACATTACAAAGATTGAAAAGTGAGAAACTCCTCTAATGCAGGCACATGCACAGGCAGACTCCAGGTGGTGCTCAAGCATCTGACCTTTTGCTCTCTGAATTGAAAAGTACTCCTTCTTTACGCTGGCTTCCTGTCGGCCACAGAGCAGCTTTTAAAAATCTGTTTGTTTATTAATCTCTGAATGGTCTAGAGCAGAGGTAGGCAACTCCAGGCCTCGAGTGCCACTGTCCTGCATATCTTACATGTTTCCCTCCCACAACACACCTGAGTGGAATGAATGGATCACCATCAGCTTGTCATCCAGGTCTGCACAAGTATGTTAAGGATCCATTCATGTGAATCAGCTGTGTTTGTGGCAGGAAACATGTAAGATATGCAGGATAGCGGCACTCGAGGCCTGGAGTTGCCTACCCCTGGTCTACAGCCAAAATGCATGTTGGATCTTCTGATCCATCATGAACCAAACTGAACTCTTCTTCAGCTTCTGCCAGTCTGTTGTAAAACCTGCCATATTTATACACAAAATAATGTCCTGGAAATATGCTTTCATCACATTAACAACTATCCCAGGCACTCTAAAATAATCAAATGCACTCCATATAAGGCTATGTGGCACCGAGCCAAATCCATTTCCTAAATCTAAAAATATTACATTCAGATTACTCGCAGTCTTTGCTGCCTGAATCTGCTCCCAGGTCATACTGGTGTGCTCCAAACACCAAACCTGGTATCCCTGCTCTTTGCACTGTTGTATCTATTAAAGTGTTTCTGTTTAAGTACCTCGCTAATCTCTTGAGCAACAACGCTGAAGAAAATCTTTCCTTTTGCATTCACCAGAGGAATCATCCAGAACTGGCTGAAGGTCCGACGACTCCTTCTTCTTCAGAGCCCTACACCACGTTCTTGGGATAGTTTGTTTCTCCCAAACCATCCTTAACTTTTTCCACAAAGAGCAGTATTTCCTGAACCTCTTTCCACTTAGGTGGTCTGACATCCATCCCATGACTTATCTGTCCTAATGGAGGCAAAGCAGGTGGAAGACCTACTTTACTATCCTTCTCTAAGTGTGAATAAATAACTTAAATATTCCTCAGCTTCCAGCTTTTTCGCTTAAAGCTGTCCTCCTTTTTCCTGGCTAAACAACCTTTAACAAATTTGAACGGGTCCCTATAAAGAGCTGTCCTTACCTGTTCTTTCCTCTTCCTTTTTATCCCAACGTGTTCTGTTCTTCTAAAAATCCTTAGCCTTCCTCTCCGTTCCTCTTGCAAAATATCATTTCCCTCCCTCTCTTTTTCCACTGCTTTAATTGTCTTCTTTCCTTAACCAGCCTCTCTATTTCCCTTTCCCTTCTACACTGACCTGTCTGTCACCTCTCTTTCTGACATGCACCCAAACTTCTCTACACCACATGAGTAAATAATGTCTCCCATCTTCTCTAATCTTTCTATTGCGTTCCCTCTCAGACTCTTTTATTATATAGATTTTATTATACATAAATCACTGTTAACTACCTCCCACTCTCTTGTCTGATAATATGAATATAATATGAATGTAAATGTGAACTTCAACAGGTTTAACTGTGAAGGACATTTTACCACAGAATACAGGAAAAGTACAAGAATAAGATGACTGGTCTTTTATTAGAATATTTCTTCTGTAAAGCACTCTGTGTTGCTCAAAAGTGCTATCCAAACAAAATGTGATTGATTAATTGATTGATATTATCAAAATAAGTTGAGTATCAATGGCATAGTGTATTTTTCTACAAATTAGAGTTAAACAGTGACAAAAAGGAAGGAATAGAGTGCATGTGTTCAACTCAGGTTGATTTTATGTAAATCAGTAAATAGTAAGAGGTTAATTATAGTTTTGTGTTATTTGTTATTACATTTTATTTATTGTTGGGTGTAATATTTGCATATAGGCAGAAATGCAGTGTTACTGCAAAATATTGGCCGTAAATGTCCAAACTGGCTCAGATTTCTCAAATGATAAATTTCACTTTATGTAACAACTGATATTTTAAACATCGACCTACCAGGATGTGACGCAGGAGAATCATCTCACTGTGTCTCTTTCCCACCGTGACTCTTGACTCCTTCATTAGGACACGTCCAGAAGGGTTTAAGCAGTTTAACTAACACTGTAATTATGATGATTTTTAAAGAGCCTGAGTGATGCTCTACAGCGTGTGGTCCACGTGTGCGGAGCGCCAGAGCTGCATACTTTTATAAACACTGATCAACCATCCCCGCCCCTCCCCTCCCCTTTCTGACACCACCTGAGACCCAGGTGAGACCTCAGCAGTAGCGACGCACGCTCACCTCAGACGCAGCCGCAAATGGGTGATAGAAACTCGCTCTACAGTTATTCTTTATTTTACTTTCAAGACAGAGAACAGAGGAAGGGAACCAGTCAAGGTTACAAACTATCACTGGAGTTAGATTATTTCATTTTATTTTTTATTTTTTGCAGGGATTTGCAGCGGTGTCCCCTCCAGAACATGGCGCTGTAGGCGACTGCCTATATGACCTATGCCAAGAAGCGGGCCCTGAGCTGGGAACCAGATTTTAGCCGCTGGCCTTGTGTTTGACAACTGTGCGTTAGATCAAAGACTATGGCAGAGTTACCACAACTTCCTGATGACGTGTTGATAGATGTTTAAGAAGCGCTGGCCACTTAATACAAGGGAGGGCAGGGACAAAACTGCTAATCCAGAATCATTAGGGCTTCATTACTAATGTTGCAAGCCTTTCTTGTCTTCAGACGTGACGTGTGCATCAGTGGCACATGTTCGTGTAAACTTAGTGGTGCTCCACACTCTCACTGCTCTACTTTGTCTCTCCTCTAGCAACTGTTTGTCCTTAAAGGTGATTGTATCAGCACTGTTTCCCAGCTGTGAATTTGACACCAGAGCATTAATTATACAACGTGCCATCCTTCCTGAGAAAGTCCCTGTAGACACAACTGCTCATACAGAGAAGCTCAAAGAAGAGGTAAAAAGGTACAAACAAGAGGACAGATTTACCAGCTCTCACCCTGCCTTTGTTGAAACTCTGATATTTCTGAAAAAGATGTTGAGACTTCTGCAACTGCACCTCAGATTCATTCAATAATAGTGCTACTCAGCTGGATTAAATGTCTGTGTAATGAGGTTTTGTGCAAGTACCCCTCAGTCCTTTTAGCACCTTTTAGCTCATCGTTTTGGTTCTCAGCTGATAGTTTCCTATAGGAGTCATTTAAGGTCATGCAAAAAGCCTTTTCCATATGTTGTTAGGAAAAGAGGAGCGGTAATATAATTGTTAATAGGACACCTCCAACTGTGTGAAAGTCTAACCCAGAGGTGTTTCTTCTTTATTTTATTTTTTTTTATAGTGCCATATTTTTCCATTTAGAGGGCCAAAATATTGGTACACTTTACTTGACACTTCAGCTTTGTTCTGTCAAAATGAGGTTAAAATTGCAATGTTGACTTATTGTTGTTTGTTTTGTTTTTTTCTTCTTTTTTCCATCAAAACCACTGACTTTATTGACCTGGAAGAGAACTTTTCAATTCAATTCAAATGTAGACTGGACTCTGCAGCGGTCTAGTAAAATGCAAAGTAAGTTAAATGCAAAGTAAGTAAAGTGTAAGATGTTTATTTTATATTATTTTGTTTTCATTTGTTTCAAGAAGGGCAGTCTGAGATAGCCATGCAGATTTTGTTCAGAATCTTATCCCGTTTATTCTTCTAAAACCTCTTTGTGTACGTGCAGAAGAGTGAGTAACAAACTTTGATTGGGATCATGAATTAAATAAATATTGTTCTTGAAATTTGAACTGAAAGGAGATTAAGCGATCACCTGCTGAATTAATAAGACCGTGAAATACATGAAAGAGTACTGGCAGTTTCATTAGGCACAGCAATATTGATTTTTAAGGAATTTATTGCCCCCTGGGTCAAGTTATTGGTGGATAGACTCTGTAGATTACCCTTTATTCTTTATTGTATGTCCCTTTTCACACACACACACACACACACATCACAGACATATTAGTCATGGCCAAGCATTAGCTCCATGTGCATAATTCGATTTTTATTAACCGCTCTCATGCCATTAGGAATTTGTCTATTCTACAGAATTTTAGTTTAACCTACACATACAATATATTACAAGTTGCCCAGTGTGAGCTGGGCACTCTGTCACACTTATTCATTTTTTTTTTAAATGGTATAAAACATGTTTAAAATGCAATAAAATTAAAATTAATACATATAACTGTGTATCAGTGTTCAGTGTTATAGATTGGATTATAGATCAGATTTATTATTTCATTTTCTTGTTATTCAGCATTTCAGGTGGGATTTATTTTAAAAAAAATCTGTCAGTCAATCAATCAATCTATCTATCTATCTATCTATCTATCTATCTATCTATCTATCTATCTATCTATCTATCTATCTATCTATCT